>JABJVR010048325.1:0-78201 GCA_025773905.1 Chitala chitala
AAGCTAATTATAGAACACCCATACCCCCCCCCCCCCCCTTGCTGAATCACTGTCCTTGTTTCAGTACAAACACTGATTCACCTTCTCAGACTTCACTTCAGTCTTCTGGATTTTTGGTCTTCATCTACTGCTCACATAATGTCACATTGAAAGTACAATTCGGTCACTCCAGCACTAATGTATGTCAGCATTAATTAGAATGTACACTGAACAAATGTGAGATTAGAATTTGTTTTTGCCTGAATAAACAGATGTAAAGGAAGAACACTAATGAGGGAGCCTGTCATTGAGATTTGTGTACATATTTGTATCTGAAAACAAATACGTTTTCCTGGAGGTGAATTGTTGTGCTCTGAATAATCTAGAGAAACCCATCACAAGTCAGTCAACCTCTGTTCTTTTGCTACAGGATTCCTTCATCCTCCTCCTTCATGTAATGTAATCGCAGATCCTTCATAAAGCTATATTTGGCTCTCTAGACCTCTAACATTCTTTCTGTTTGTCTGCATAAGAAGAACTGAATGTATCCACAGTAAAGTGAACATATGTGAAACCTGCCATTAGATAGCCATAACATTTGAGATGCCAGTTTTTGTCTAATGCAGGGGTGTAGGATCTTTAATAGGGCCAACCCATTTTGGGAGTAAAAATATATGATTACCTCTGCCGCCCATTCCGCAAACACAAACACACACATACGTAAGTCTGTATAGCTCCATTTCACTGTAGGTAACATAAATGATTTGTACATGTCAATTGTGTTTGGATTGATACTTCCAGAAGTTTATCAATGACTGACTCAGGTAATGGTATTGTAATAGATGGACCTTATACACACATTATATTTGGTTTTTCATCTCTACAGAATCACTTTTGCAATCCCCATGACACTACATGATGACACCATTACTTTTGTGACCTATGGGTTGAGAGCCCCTGTTCTAATCACCTCACTATGCTTCTGAAATTTTGCTTTTCCACTGCTGAAGCAAACTCTGCTCAGAGTACAGCTTCAGGGCCTGATTGTTCGCAGAATGGTACAAGCCCCTTTTCAATCGAACAGTATGGCGTGGAAAAAGGTGCTGTTAAACTTAATGATATGCAGTTACATCACATACATTCTACTGTGCGATGGGTTGGCGCACTGTCTGGGGTGGTCCCTGCTCTGCGCCATAGGCTGACTGTCTTAGGCTGCATTCATACAATGTAGAGGTAGGTTTGGCAGTCTGGAACATGGATGGCGCTCGTTTGTAAGTGTTTGTAAGTCAAGCCCAGGCCAGGTTGTTCTCTACACTAACGTACCAAGACAATAGGTGTCAAAAGCCAGAGAGGTAGGGCAAGAATGTAGTCATACTTACATAATTTCATGGAACAGTGCCCCCAGCACCCTGCCCCCTCCCTCAAGCTATTTGATTAATTTTTCAGGTCACCTGCCTACTCGGGGTTGGTTTATTTTTGTGTGTCTGACTTCCTCGGCGGGGCGTCTGTTGAGACAGGGAGACAGTATGCTTTTCCTAATTACCACCAGCTCAGGTGGGCTACAGATCCCAAGGGCGTTTGCAGCGGAGGCAACAGAACAGCTGCCAGGGGACAGCTGAACACGCACGCGTAAACACAGTCCTGGCTGAACTTGCTTAGGTGTTCACTTCCACGTGCCGCAAATCATGCAGGCCCCATGCTACAGAGATTCAGGAACTTCTCTTATTCCCATTGTGTGCAACTGAAGAGAAATGAGTAAGGAGTGACCCTTGGATGTCTTTATTTGGTCATACATCACTGAGATATTGAACCTTGTTCCAACTTGTAATACATGTACTTGGGGGATCTCAAATGTAAAAAGCTGAGACATCGCTAGTGCAAAGATCACAAGATTCTGTTCAAAATCCATTCAAGTCCTTCAAAGATGGGTTGTGTTCCTGTGGTCAAACGTTCTCCTTAGTTGGACAAAACATGAACATGAGGAACATGAGCACCATCCACCTTCTGCATGTCAGTGTCTCATTGCAGGACAAACCTGCTGTCAGCTGTATGCATGGGAGAAAAAGGTCACAGGTCCATGTGGACTTAGATGGTTTATGTGACTGAGGACGACTGGTCATTTGTTGACATACAACTGGCTGCTGCATGTGGAGATACGGCCCTGTTGCCCTTTCTCTTCATGAGAAATGTAGTACTTCATAATAGTTTCTGGTGATGTGGTGTGTATGGTGATAAAATCCTGACCTCTTCTACTTTTCTGCAGTTGATAGCCTTCCCTTCACTTTGGCCCTGTCTGATTGCAGCAGTATGGCATTTCTTACAGGTATTAATGGAATAATGTATGGCTGAAAAGCTGCTATATTTAGCAGGATTTGAGACAAATAAATCTGCAATGTGCTGTTTGTTGGGAACAGTGATGTAGTGGGAGGGTTGGTGGTGTGGGAGCATAGAGTCATGTGTGTTATTGACAGTGACTGTTTTCCTAAGTTGGTTCAACATGGAAACCCCCTGGACTTCAGGATCACAGCTAGTGAACAGTAGCACTGAGACTGGGTGTTACACCTGATGAAGACTGCAGTAATGAGACAGCTGTTGTGAAAATATAGCCCATTCTGTACCAGTGAAGCTTGACCAAAGGTTTTAATTTGGACTGCTGACCTCCCCTTCCTCTTGCCCCAGGGTTCTGCCGATTCATACACAAGTAGGCCCTCCGACTCCGACCTGTCCCTGGAGGAGGACCAGGAGGCGTATCGGCGTGAGGCCGAGCGCCAGGCCCAGCTCCAGCTGGAGAGGGCCAGGGTAAGCAGCAAACACCCAACCCCCCCCCCCATCAGAATGTTCATGTCAGTGGGAACCATGGTTATTAAAACTACTGGGTAAAGTAAAAAACAAAACTACACCACACACTTTCAGCATGAAACACAGCTGACTGGGGTTTTAAGTCAGTCTATAGATTGAATATGTAATGCTTACAGTTAAAACTGACTTAGGTTAAGGACTTGGGTTAAGGACCACTGATTACCCCAGATGTTCATGTGATATAGGATGTGTGGTGGGGGAATGGTTTTCATGTTTAAAAATCAGGAGGAGAAAAGTGACACATTCCGACAGTGCACTGTTTGTAATATCCCAAGATGGTAAGATCTTTTCATACTTTTTTACTGATTCTGGGCCACGGATTACAAAAAAAATAAATCTTACGCTGTAAAGCTGTAAAGTAACAAACCCAAATTCAGATATTACTGCCCACCGAATGCATCCTGTAAAACACTGTCCTTGTAGCCTTTCTGACTCACTGCCTCTCCTACAGAGCAAACCGGTGGCGTTTGCCGTGAAGGCTAACGTACATTACTGTGGTGCGCTGGACGATGACTGCCCTGTTCAGGGTGCTGCCATCAACTTCGAAACCAAAGATTTCCTGCACATCAAAGAGGTGAGCGATAGCCGGCCGTGGACAGAGTTTCTCACGGTGAACAATTAGACAAGAAATGGTGGTTCTGCTTTGAGAACAATCTTATTTTTAGATAACGTCTGAATGCAAATTTGAAAATTTCCTCGTTACCTGTATCCCCAAAATGAGACACTGTACCTTACACTGCATAATGTCAGCGCACTGGAATTGACTGAGATGTGTACGTGCTGTATGTTGGTGCTCACACACTGCAGAAGTACAACAATGACTGGTGGATAGGGCGGCTGGTGAAGGAGGGGGCGGATGTTGCCTTCATCCCGAGTCCACTGCGCCTGGAGGCCGTGAGGCTCAAACAGGAGCAGAAACAGCAAAAGTGAGGCCATGCCCACTCCTTCATGTTCTCTCTGTGGTGCAGCCCACCCTAAAGGCTCACCTATAGGCATGTCATACCCCTTTTCCACCAGTTCTGGTGTCAGTTTCAGTGGTGGTACCGGTACTCGCCCAGTGCTGGAAGTTGCGTAACTGTGACCTGGCCTGTGCTTCCACCGCCTTTCACGGCCATATTGACATGATGGGACCAGTAGCAGCACAGAATTAAACATGGCAGACTGCATGCTCTGTACAGCAGTGCTTGAAGTTTTCAAAATACATTTTCATATCCAAGCTCATTAAGTGTCTTTACACTGTTCAAAGAGATTGTCGTAGACAACTATGTACATTTATTTAGCAAGATTTTAAACAAATGTAGCTTAGTTTCTCTTTGGGTTAACAGTGAAAGCAACAATATTACCAGCTGAAAACACTAAACCTTTTTCAGACATTTTAGAAATTTTTGATGTCTATGTTTCAAAGATTGCAGTGCAAGCAGTGTTTGATAATGGAGGAACAGGAATGCTGTGTGTCCTGCACCAGTTGTTTTTCGGTGGTAACGAGTGAAACCGTTTGCGTTTTGGGCACCGAGAACCATATTGGTGAAAAAGGGACCTACAGGCACTTGTGCTTTTTGTATGGCTTTTATGGTGACTGAGACTGCCCTCCTGCAGGAAAACAGGAGGAAGTTCATCAGCCGGTCTGGGTGACATGGTGTCTGGAGGCTGGAGGTCAACTCCACCTGCAGCTGGTGAGTATGTCTGCTCTCGTCTCCATATACATTTTCTCCCAACAGATGCCTGGTTTGTGCAGCATAGACCATGGATGTGGTTTCGGTCTTCATTCAGTATGTTCTGTCACATTAAGATGATAATTCTGCTCAGATGCTTTACAAAGAGAGGAATGCCAGAGAAAATGGCTGTGGTTGTTCATGTAAACACTGTCCTGTCTTGGTTGTTCTCTTAGAAGCATTCTGATTAATTTTCTTTTCTTTTAAAAGCCAAACAGAAGCAAAAGCAGGTGAGTTCATCTTGTTCTTCTCTGTATCTCAGTTGTGACAGCATGAGGTTCCTGAAGGGAACAGTAGAAATATAAACTAATCTGATTTTTAACCCATTTTGTAATATGTTATTATCTAGACTTTTGTTACCACAGGAGTTGTTTTGCCGCTTGAAAAATTACTCAGAACATCACGTAATAGAGAAGGCTGCTTAGAAATAGAAATGGATGGAGAAGCGCTTCACACTATTTAAAATGCTGCTCTGGAGGGCAGGGAAAATAGTGAGAGAGACTGTGTCTGTTTTCCTGTAGACGGAGCACGTTCCTCCCTATGATGTCGTTCCTTCCATGAGACCTGTGGTGCTTGTTGGGCCGTCCCTGAAAGGCTACGAGGTGAGACAGGAAGTGCTGGAGAGAGACAGGTCCAGCTTAGCCACGAAGCTTGTCTGAAGAAAAGCATAACCCATCACACACACACATACACACACACACAAGTGTGCACATACACACGTTTACACGCACACATACACCACATGCACATGCGCACACAATCACGCACACGTTTATTATACCTAGTTGGTATCAAAAGAAATGAGTAACAGACTACATTTTGGAAACTTCCCCTCAAAGATGTGTTGTGACAAGCAGTCTACATGGATGCGGCACAGAGGAGTCCCGTGACTCAGTAGAACTGTGGTGAGCTGTCGCACCCCGCCTGCCTCGCTATGCTTTCAGCACAGGCGTCCACTTCCTCTTTCTCTGAAATATTTAAATGCCTGCTTGGGCCACGGTCTTTGGGGATCTTCCAGAAGCTTCCGTCTGCCTGCTTTAGCGGGCAGCTGGGAACCTCTATCCGACAGCTGTCTGTGAGCTGCATGTTGCTTCAAACTACTTCTTTCATAATCCATTAATTTTACAAGCCTGTACTAAATCTGGCAACCTCTCCTCAGATAGCCTGCATGAAAGTTTAACAGTCGTCTTCTTTAAGTTTCCTTCAGCTTTGTCTTGTCCCTTGGGCTGAAGTTCATAGTTCTGAACAGAGTAATTGTATGCGACCATACTCTGAACAGAGACTTCTTCACTTAGAATAAGTGAGACACATATTTTCTGATCAAAACATAGGTGAGAGTGAGCAGAGCACTTCTTCCGCCTTGCCTTTACAGGTGACGGACATGATGCAGAAAGCACTCTTTGACTTCCTAAAGCGCAGATTCCACGGAAGGTGAGTCCAGGTGTTTATATAAACTCTCCACATAACTCCTCTGACTGGATGAAGCTTGGAAAGAAGCAAACGTTCAGGCCACTCACCTAATGTTTCATGTGTCCGAACAAGAAGTTTAGGCCAGGTGGAGATGTTGGTCATGTTGTGAAAATACTTCCAGGTTGAGTCAGGCAAGAAGAAAAGTAGGAAAAAAATAGTTAAGGTTGAAAAACACTGTTGACTATTATAGTGTTTTTAAACGCAGTTATACAGTGTACTGCACTTGGTGGAATGTTTGCAAAATGATTGGGCATTCACAGAAACCAAGTGACTGCTGGAAGACAGAATTTAATGAGATATGCAATTATTCTATATGATACACTGCAAAAATGCAGATGTATTCCTGTCAATAGCAGACATCAGTCATGTTCACAATTAGCAATAAGGACAATAGCTATGTTGTAATTATAAGGTGACTATCCCATATGGTTTCCAAGTGAACCCATTCCAGATGTTCTGCTTCTGTCCTCCTTGGTTGAAATGAATGTCCTGCATCCTCTTCCAGAATTTCCATCACTCGGGTGACTGCTGACCTTTCCTTGGCCAAGAGGTCAGTGCTCAACAAGAGGACAATCATAGAGCGATCGAACACACGTTCCAGTCTTGGTGAGTGGCACGCTGGGGGGCACTGGGATGGGGGAAGGTGCTACACTTCCTCCAGAGGACCTCTCCACATCGCTCTGCATAAGCAGCTTCAGCTTTGCTGTGTGTCTCACAGCCGAAGTCCAGAGTGAGATCGAGAGAATATTCGAGTTGGCCAAGACACTGCAGCTGGTGGTGTTGGATGCAGATACCATCAACCACCCTGCACAGCTTGCCAAGACCTCCCTGGCTCCCATTATTGTCTATGTCAAGGTTTCTTCACCAAAGGTGAGACTTCTATGTCTTTCACTGTTGGACTGATTATTAAAATTGCATTGGTTGATCCAGAAATCTGTTGTTAATAATGCAAATTTATTAAATGTGGTACTGGTTCTTGTGGTACTGTTATGATTCGGGGAAACAGAGGCTCAGAGGCAAGGATTGAGTCTAATGTAGGAAGGGGTTTTAATACAATGAACAGGGTACTGGGACATAGAATTCAGGAACAATACTCAGAAATCCAGTCATAAACAATATACAGGACCAAAGAACTACATAGAAACTTAGTACATATTAAATCTCAACAACTGGCACTGGACTAAACACAGGAAAGGGTTTAAATAGGAGAGGAGTGGGTGACAGGACACAGGTGATTGTGATAATAGAATTAGCCAAGAAACCCCAAATGCGAAAGAATGTGAATGTGTGGTGGAGAAAAAGAACAAATAGCAGCACCTAGTGGCCAAGGTGGGCCACTACAGGTGTTGGGTGTAACAGGTATGGGCTAACTTTCCTCCTGAGCTTTCTCTTAAAATGGGCTAACTGTCCTCCTGACCCTCTCTTAATATGGGCTAACTGTCATCCTGACCCTCTCTTGGTATGGGCTAACTGTCCTCCTGACCCTTTTCTTAATATGGGCTAACTGTCATCCTGACCCTCTCTTGGTATGGGCTAACTGTCCTCCTGACCCTCTCTTGGTATGAGCTAACTGTCCTCCTGACCCTCTCTTGGTATGAGCTAAACATCTTCCTGACCCTTCTCAGTATGAGCTAACTGTCCTCCTGACCCTCTCTTGGTATGGCCTAACCTCCCTTCTTACCCTCTTTCCATATGGGCTAACTGTCCTCCTGATCTTTCTCTTCATATGGGCTATCTTTTCTCTTCACCCTTCTGTTGGTATGCCACCGACTTTCTTGTTGTGCACTCTGTCCTTACAGGTCCTGCAAAGGCTGATTAAGTCTAGAGGAAAGTCCCAGAGCAAGCATCTTAACGTGCAGATGATGGCGGGTGATAAGCTGTCTCAGTGCCCTCCTGTGAGTGGTACAATAACTGTTATGGTCCTGCAGAATTCCTTCCTGAAAACTGGCAACTCAAATTAACTCCACGTGTGCTCTCTGCTGCTTCCAGGAGATGTTTGATGTCATTTTGGATGAGAATCAGCTGGAGGACGCTTGTGAACACCTGGCAGAATACCTGGAGGTCTACTGGCGTGCTACCCACCTGCCCAGCTCCTTTTTGGAGCAAAGCCTGAAAAGCCAGCCATCAGCGACATCCAGCCTTCAGGTGAGCACAAATATTGGATCCTGGGATGTACAGGGATTACCATGATTTGATGTGTTTTTCAGTTCAGAAGCAATTATCCACACACTGCATTGCTCATGAAGACAGAAAGAAAGCATGCCATTCGTTTCACATATACATGACTCATGTCAGAGCTAATGTATTATTTGAATGAAAATGTACATTTTTACCACCTTTGGCATAACTTACAGTAGGCATGCAAACCATGGTGACTCTTTAAATGTTAGGTGTCATAGTCCAGTAAACTGTTTATCTCAGTGCTCTTACATACAGTTTTAAAAACAGCCTGTGAATTGGGTGCTGTGGACTGTATTTCCCCTGTTTTCCTGCTGTCATTCTGATTCATGCTGTATAAGTCTGTGTTCTCAATCTAAAGAGGGTTGTGAGCAGGTTTCTTTCTGCCTAGCGCCCCCAGGTGTTACATGTATGTTCTGTTCCCTTTCGCTCACGGCTGCTTAACGTTTCTGCAGTTCTCTGAGACACAGGGATTAATTGAATGATCGCTCACACACTGGGGTGAGTAAGCAGGATGATTTAACTGTTTTTCCCACCCTAAGCTTCCTCTTGCCCTCTACCCCTCCAACAAAAGCCCTTCCCAACCCATCACAATTCCCAGTTAAGTGACCCCTTATCTCCCACTCCCACTTATTGTAATGAATCCTAAATGAGCTTACTACTGTTGTCTCACATAACACTGCTCTTGTTTCCTTGAGAAATGAGAATAAAAGGTCCCTCCTCTATTCTGGCCCCTCCGTGCTGCACTGATGCTGTGCTGACAGGTGTCACCCCTACTGTGAAACTCTCTTCCTGAATCCCACAAGCCGCTCCACAAAGCTGCGACAGGGCTGCCTTTCATAGCACCAGGCGGCCCTCCCAAACAGAAGCCCCAAACAGTGGCCGTCTGCTGGTGCAGGAAATCCAGCCCATGCTTTGTGGATCGTGGAAGTCCACCGGCCTGATCCATGGCTGAGCAGCAAGCTCACAGCCAGGTCCACTTGGAGTGGCACTAACAAGTTGGCTGTGCAAAGCATTTTGCTTCATCTTCTTGATTGGAAACATAAATCACACAGCTTCAGAAGGTTCAAGGAATGCAATGCTTTTTGATTTAATCAAACAAAACAGTCCACCTTTAGATACACTGCAAATGCTGGCCTTCTGTTATGTATGAAAAAAATGGGTATTGCTTTCAAATTGAAGCCTGCACGTGGCAAATATTAGTCCCAGGGGTGCTTGCATGGTATTTTTTACACATTCTTATTTGATTTTTGAAGTGTGTATATATACTGTGTAAAAGCACATATACAGTATATCAACTTCAAGCATGAGCCATTTTAAGTTCAGGTAAGTGTCTGATCTCCTTCCTTCTGTACCCTCCCCTCTGTTCTGTTTTGTGCCAGGATGGACAACTGCTGTCAGGCGAGGGAGGGACAGATGAGGATCTGGGGGACCATCAGTCCTCTTTGGAGCGAGACAGTCTGGAGCTGACTGATGAGGCCAATGATTCCTTGTCCCCCACCAGGAGAAGAGATTCACAGCAGTTGTGTCTACAAGATGAGGAAGACAAGGAAGAGAAACAGGAGGCCTGTCGCCACGTCAACAGTTACCGTAACAGTAGAGGCTGTGAGTTGCAGGCTTACCCGCTGCAGCGGGACACCTGGGAGTCTCGGAGGCACCATGGAGCTCGTGCTTGGTTACAGGACGACTACTGACAGTGGGACACACAGGAGAGAACAGACCTTCAGCTATCATTAGCAGTCCTTCAGACTTCACAGTCTGGAGCCTGATAGGTGTAAAAAAGAAAAAACACAGGTGTGTGTGTGTGCATCTATCTAGCCATGCAGCTGGATTTCCTGATTGTGTTGATTGAACCTGGCTTACCAAACCACTTTCTCTCACTGGAGGTGCTGGTTGGGCCAGATTCATCTGTTAACATGAGTATTCCGCTTCTGCTATGAGACAGTCTTCTGCATTTTGGTGGGGGAAAGTACAAAATGCCACAGCTACACAGAGTTTAAACTTTGCCTGTTGCCCTAACCGGTACAGCATGTTTTTTCTTTAAACATCCACGTCAAGAAATGTCAGTTAGAATGAGAAATCACATTTTTCTTGTTTACTAATGTGACGTCCTTTTCATCACCAAGTACAAGCATGCAATAGCTGATGGTGTCTTATTACATAGGAGTTAACCCTACCAACCAGGGGGCCCACAGAGGACATGCAATCTACACACACAGTGCCTAGTGCCAGATTCCAGTCCACAGTCTTTCCAGTGTGAAATGCCAACACTAAATCACCAAATAATCTATGATGTATGAAATCTAAGATGCATTAAAAAAATCTGAATTTCAAATCAAAAACTGAATGTTAATTACAGTCTGCAATCATAATCCACCTACGCAATCTGAATCTCAATTAAATCAACCAGAATCTCTGAGAAGCTGAATCCCAAAGTAAAACTATGCAATCAGAATTCAGTTATAACAAGAAATCAATAACATCAGTTTGTCATGGAGCTATGAGAATCAGGCTGGCCTTGCATTGTGAGGGAGCTGCAGTGGGGATTAGAATTGTGTAGCTAGCAGTTTACATTAAGGTCTGTAAAAGCAGCGGGGATTTGTGCGGTTGTTTAAGGGTCTCCAAAAACTGATACAAACTCTGGTGAAAACAGTTCTTGGGAACCGTAAGTTTGCAATAATTGCCCTATGGTGGATTGCCAAAGGGGCATCCTTTCCCTGTTGTGTACGCAGTGGCATTCGCAGGGTGCCATCATAGGAGGTGTTGTTCAGTTCCTGTATGACCAGCAGAACAACTGAGGAAGAGAAAATGGCCGAGCGTTTCAAACACAGTCTTTCCTTTTTCGTTTGCTCTTCCCCGGACTAGATGTTTAGTTCCTCAGCATTGCTGTGCACCTTTTTGGAACGACACCGTGTCAGGTATGTTTTTATTTTTCAGAGTTTTTGTTACACTGAACAGCACAAGACTGCTGAGCCTTGTGGCATCAGTAAGTCATTTACACGCTCTTCTGATGCCGTCTGTGAGACCTGTGGACCCCTGCCTTCTTAATTAGCACTGCCAACCCCCCCCCCCACAACCTCCTCCTCTTCCCTCCACCAGCTCCCCACATACTGGCACCAGCAGATGCTGTGTCATACTAAAAGTAACATAAGTGTAAGATTGCTAGTTCAAGTCTCACCAATGTCTCCTGTTGTACATACCCAGGACTGCTTTGGTGAAATAGACAGCTTTGTATACAGATGAAGTTGTGTGTTGCTTTGAATGAACAATGATTTTGCTCACCAGCTTTGAGAGACGTACAGCAAGTATTTTGCTGTCGGTTAAGCACACGCGTAAGGCATTAACTTGGTTTGCCTTCTGTCAAGCAAACTCTAGCCAGACAGGTACTCAGCACTTAAATGACATGGACACTAACTGAATACCAGGAGGCACAACAGTTCAATAAGAGTTCAAAATACCCTTTTAAAATATGTGAAAAATTTGTGATGTGTAGGCTCTGCAGTGTGTGACAGTAGGGACAGAGTGACTGCGAAAAGGACTTGTAGAAAAGTTCTGCAGTGGGCATGGCAGCAGCAGGGTCACGTAGTCGTTCTCTGGTTGGCACAAAATACACTACATGCTAATTAGCATGTGTAAATACTGATTGTAACGATGGAAGATTATTTGCACATCAAAATCAGGGTAGAAGAATTAGAAACTATATGGATATCTGAGTATATTGCATCTTTTTATTTTTGTGGGAATGATTTGATATTTAATCCATTAACGTGGTTCATATTTTCACATTACTAAAATAAACACACAGTTGTTTATAAGTATACTGGATTGTTTTGTATGACATTGTTCAATTTTTATAAAAACTATATATCACAGTATAGGATGTTTATTAAAAGGGGATTATATCTGCATCATATATAGTGTATGTATCCTTACACACACACACACACACACACACACACACACACACACACACACACACACACACGAAGCACATTCAGAACTGTAGGATATAAATTTCCCCTTTAGACCTTGTTTGTGCTGACATTATTTTAAATTCTGGTTGTTTACTATTTTCTCTTTACTAGTGTCAGACTGGTCGGAACGGTGAAGTAGATTAACGAATAGTGACGCCTGGTGGTGGGTGTATGATATTGTACCTTATGTATACTTACATTTAACACTGTAAAAACTGCACATTTTAAACTTGACACAAGGGGCCTGTTTCTCATGTCTCCTGAAAATAAGTATACAGGCATGTTTTGGTGCGTTTTCCTTCCAGTCTTCCGTTGCGTAAGCGTATTGTCATCCGAGTCCTCAGTCACAGATAAGGGCTAATGCTGGATGCCTGAAGGCGGCGGGAGCATCATCACCTCCTGTGTCTCCCTGCTCCCACCTACACTCTGCTGAAGCCCCACACTGCCTACTGTAGACTCGCCATCTGTCTTCACCCACTGCACAGATCTGTGCTTCTCCGCAGTGGATGAATCGCAGCACGACTGAAAACAAGTTTTATTTTAAGTATCTCTCTCATGTTGCGTGATTTTTGTTTTCAGTGATATTTAAACGCTTTTGTTGTGATTTTTTGATGATTACAAAAGATGTGATCGACCTCATTGTCCAGTTATGTTTCTGTAGTTTTTGAAAGGAACCTCTGTGTTTGTCATGTTTACTTCTCAAGCTCTCAAAACATGGGGTGTTTCTGCATAGAAACAGAGAAATGTGTGTTTGGACCAATGTCACAGGTATTACTACATTAGACATGTTAATGGTTAAACTATTGCATTTAATCAGTCATTTAGTCTTGTGCTGCAAACTAAAACAAGGTTTAACCCTGTCTCTACTTAATATAGTATACATAAATATGTTAACAGCAGTGGTCCCTACTGTACCTTCAAGTCTGAGAACTGATGAATGCAGGACTGTCCATGAGGGCATCCTGGATTTTGTTATGCACCTCACGTGTACTTATGATGATCTTTGTCTTGAGAGGACAGCATCGTTCCTGATTCTCACCAGCTGTTCTCCATGACTGTGGTATTTAAGCACTTTCAGATTGTTTTTGCGCTGTTTTATTTTTTTGTGCAATAAATTTCACGAAGCATTGCGAGTTGGCTGCTGGCTGTTCCTTTAGACCCAACTAAAGTGCAGTTATATTTTAGTCAAGCCTAAGTCATTTTTGTATCCTTTACTTTAAAAACATTTTAAGAGTTTATTTTTGCACCAAATGCTCCCTACCCTCAAGAAATTATTTTTGATTTCAGCTCTATTCATTTTCAGACCAATTGTTAGAACACTCTTTGCCTAGTTACCTTTACCAAAAATGTGGGGGCAAATTACAACCATCACCTAACTAACTATCCTTTGCGGGACCACAGGTAGCCTGGAAAACTATACACACTAAGAGAAATTCAGATTTCCCCATTCACAAGTCCTGCTTATCTTTGGCCTGTGGGAAGAATCCCACATAGGAACAGGACAAACACACAAACTCCACATACACAGCTCATGCTAATTCAAACCTACACTTTTGTAAGAGTGAGGTTAAAATCTTTTTAAGGACAAACAAAACCTCTGTTTCCAAGGTCTGTTGGCTATTGAACAAGATTCTGATTAAGCTAAAATATATTATTTAATGTTGTACATTTTGCTACTAATAGCAATTGTATGTAATCCCAGAGAATCCAGCAGTACGATAATCTACACAAAGTATCCATCCATCCATTCATCCATCCATCCATCTTCTTCTGCTTTATCCAGGACCAGGTTGATGGGCAGCAGTCTAAACAGAGATGCCGAAACTTCCCCAGACACATCCAGCTCTTCCAGGGGAACACCGAGGTCAGACATAATAGTACCCCCCCCCCATAGTCCTTCCAACGTGTCCGGGGTCTTCCCTAGGGCCTCTTCCCAGTGGGACATGTCTGGAATATATGGAGACGTCCAGGAGGCAATTCGAAACAGATGCCCGAGCCACCTCAACTGGTTCCTCTCGATGTGGAGGAGCTACTCCGAGCTCCTCCC
This sequence comes from Chitala chitala, assembly GCA_025773905.1. NCBI lineage: Eukaryota > Metazoa > Chordata > Actinopteri > Osteoglossiformes > Notopteridae > Chitala > Chitala chitala. Next base: position 14,220 of record JABJVR010048325.1, read on the forward strand.
TGGTGACCGAGCTCCTCACCCTATCTCTAAGGGTGCGCCCAGCCACCCTGCGGAGGAAACTCATTTTGGTTGCTTGTATCTGAGACTTTATTCTTTTGGTGATGACCATAGGTGAGAGTAGGACTGTAGACTGACCTGTAAATCGAGAGCTTTGCCTTTCGGCTCAGCCCCTTCTTCACCACAACAGACTTGTACACAGACCACATTGCTGCTACCCCTCCTCGAACTGCCACACTATAGTGGTGGAGGGGTTTGAGTGCCCGAATGACCCTAGGAGCTATGTTGCCAGGGACTAATTGGAAAGGTCTCCCAAGGCAAACAGGTCGTAGGTGGGTCACACTAAGAGCATTTCATAAACCCCTTATGGAAATAAAAATAACAAGGACTGTTAACGTCACCAGGATTGATGTTACCGGGGCCCCACCCTGGAGCCAGGCCCGGGGTTAGAGCATGCAGGCAAGTGTCTGCTGGCCAGTTGGGCTCAGCCCGAAAGAGCGGTGTTGGCCCACCTTCCCGTAGGCCCATCACCTGCAGGAAGGAGCATAAGGGGCTGGTGTAATGTGGATTGGGTGGCAGTCATGAAGGAGGCCTCGATGACCCAATCCCTGGACAAGCAATCTGGCTGTCACGATATGGAATGTACATTTTTTTAACTATTTACTTGTTAGATTTTAAGAGTAAGAAGAAAGGTCTTTGTAGGACTGCTTCATATTTGTAGGACGTATGCATTTGAAAGTTGAACAAGAGGCTTATATCTGTCATGCTGGGGCAGGATGAAGGTACTAAAAAAGGGAAGTCTATGTGCAAAGAACTTTCACAAAACAGAAATCCAAACACAAGCTCATGTGAATGGCAAGATGAGGAACAACGTAGCACGTAAATCAAACACTAAGGCCAGGAATTTTTCTTAGTATTCACAGTCAATATTTACATTCATAATCTCAATCATAACCTCAATCATAACAGAATAATGTAATATTAGCATGTCCAGGAGGGGCTGGGCAGTCAGTCAACCTTGGGCCACCAAAGGTTTTTTTCTCCACACTATGGAGTTTTTGGTTCCTCTCCTTCGTTGTTGTCTGGCTTTAACTTCAATCATCCACCTGCTGTTAATTTTGTAATATCTGTAATTTCTTTCTGTAATGTGCTTTGAGGCAACTTGTTGTGAATGGCGCTATATTAAAATAAATTGAATAATGAGTACATGGGGAAAACAGAAAAAACACAATATGTAAAGAAAAACTATCAAACAGTGAAACCCAAAAAGCACACATGTAAAAAAACAACAAGTGACCTCAACACCAAGCAAAGGAAGAGTGCAAACAGCACACCTAATCAGTGCCCGAGAGCAAATAACAAACTGGTGCAAACATTCATCAAGGCAAACAAGGGAACAAGGAAACAGACAGGAGGATGAGAGAGCCTGGCAACACAATGAGTACAGCCATGCAGACGGAAATATCCAAGATTGTGTTCATTGATTTGTAGAAAAATTCAAAACCACACTAAGTACTCACTGCTACTGTTATCCCCAAACTGCTTAGTGTTTTCAGAGTTTAGTCGCAGAAATGGAGGGAGGGAGGAAGAGGGGGCAGAGGAGCAGAGGATGGAAGGAGGAAACTGGTGCATAGGTACACAAGAAGCCAGAAATTCAAAACCGCTCTGTTTGCACTATGAATGGATAATACCTTACAAGGAAACTTGGAGAAAGACTAAACAGATGTAAACAAGAAACTGAAAGTTACACAAGAGGTAAAATGAAACAAAAATTTACTTATAGAGTGTCCACTTGGCAAAGTCTATTGCAGCAGAAATCTATATGGTGGCATTTCCCCCCCTTTAAAATGAGCCTAAGATCGTGTTAATATCTTTATCAGAACTGAAGTTATTGCTTAACTGATTAGCAATATTTCCGTGACCTGTACCTTCCTCAGAGCTATCAGAATGTCACCATTGCCCCATAAGCACTTGCTTCTCATCAAAGATTTAATCTTTAACCTCAATCATCCACCCACTGTTAATTCTGTTTTATCTGTAATTTATTTTCTGTGAAGCACTTTGAGTAACTTATTGTGAAAGGCACTATATCAAAATAAATTGAAATTAAAATTAATAGCACTTTGACCACAAAGGAGACACAGCACTGCTTATAATGGCCGATTCTGGATTTTTATGACGTCACCATGACCTCAGTCTACAGCCAGTTTGGTCAAATCTTTAACAGTTGCTAAAGGTCACTTGTATATCATCTGTACAATGCAAGCTATTGCAGAAACCAGAAGCAACTCCAACCATCATCAGCCATCAATTAAAGCAGAACAAACAAAGTGTCAGACAAAAAAAAAAAAAACTCCAGAACATCTTTTATAGCAATAAAGTGTTTCTGCACTTCTGTAAAATTCCAGATTGGAGGTTTTAAAATTAAGGATCTTATAAAAGTCTTATATTTAGATTATGCCACCTGGAGTAACATAAAAAGGACCCACAAACCCAGATTCTGGGTCTAGTGTGGATCTGCTGTGGTCAGGGACTGGACAATAGGAAGCAACATAAACACACAACTTTTTGCAGCAATATCTGCACTAATTTTGAAATTATTAGCAAAAAGATGAGCAGGTTTTATGTTAAAACTATGAACTGTAGCTTTGCCGTAATGTAAATGGAGTCCAATGTACAGTGTTCCTCTAGTGCGATAGGTTGGTGTGTCACTTTTTGTTTTAGATTGTTGTTTACGTTCTTGACATATAAACACCTACTAGCAGCACTGCATTGTACTACATTCTGCACAGCATGGGTTTTCCTCATTGACAAGGCAGAGACCATTTTCTCTTATTTCCTTCAATCACAAAGACGCACAACGTAAGTAACATGGGTCAATACATTACATTTGAAAAGTCTTCATAGCTGTACTAATAAAATGAGGATGATCAGTGTCATTTTCCTTACATTTTCTTTAGGAATGGCAAGGTTACCCAGTTTGCAAGGAACAGAAGTACCGCACGTTCTTACGTCTGGAGTTAGGACTATTTCCAACTGTGTTTGTTGTAATATCATGTTTAGCCACACGGCGGCAAAAACGTACAATACAGCATTGTCACTAGAAATGTGGTTTTTCATTTTCAAGATTTCAAGTCGTCACATGTTTGGTAACCTCAGTTCGGTTTGGTTTTATATTTCAAGAATTTCAAGTACAAAATATTCATCAGTTTAATTTGCATGGAGTTGTAATGATTGATTTAAGTCTGAAGGTAGAGAAGCTTGAGTTTCTCAGCACCTTTATTTTTCAGTCTTTACATCTTCAAGCACTTCTTACTTTCATGAAAGATGAAGATGAAATAACTAACTCTGTCAGGCAAAAATTTATAATCACTGGTATGTGCTCTTTAGAGAAATGTCACAGCAGTGATTCCAGAGCAAATCGGAATCTGAATATCTGTATTGTCATTAAACATATAACATGTACAATGAAATTAGGTGCCTTTTCTGGTGCAAGTAAAAAATACAATTCTAAGCATAACAGAAATTAACACACAAAAACACACACAACCATTCCCAAATTGCACGTATCCCTTGTTACACTGTACATATCCCTTATTGCACTGCATTTAGTGCTTGTACAGCTTTGGGGTAAAAACTATTTTTCTGACTGATTGTCCTTTTTTAATTGTTCTGTACCATCTGACAGGCTTCAAGGTTCAAGTGAACTTTGTCATACTCACTATACACATACAGTGATACATCATTGTGTTTCTCCAGGACCATGGTGCACCATAGACATAGGAACTATGCATGCAGGAGGCAGTGTGCACACGGGGGGGGGGGGTACTATTAATACATTTGTAAACATTGCCTCAGCGTGCAGTTTATTATGTAGAGAACACACACTGGCGAGCAGGACTGATGGAAGCGCTGGTCTGGTTGGGCTGGTCTTTAGCCTGTTTCTGACACTGGTTACCTCACTCTTGCTTTCACTCCTTATGACCCTTTGTTACAATGCAGTTGCCTCTGTTTAACCTAAACCTAGACACATCGTGGTTTTGAACACAGGTGCAGTATAGTCAGGGGATGTTTTTGTTCATTCTGGTGCCAAAAGCACCCAATCTCCGATGCTCAATGTTCTTAGTTGCATACCATTGGGGTGGTGCAAATGAAGGACTTTGTGAGTCAGCCTCTTTCCAAAGTTGCGGTTTTGGGGGGGCGGGGGGGGGACACTTTCATTTGGCACCCTTCCAACAGGGGACTTCCAAGGTGACTGCTGCCTAAGTGCCCTATTCCTGAAAACGCTCCCATTTACAGTTCCACATTCAGTGAAGATCACCGTTGTAGTATAGAATGTACAGTCTTTAATTCCCATGTCCTGTTTCTGATGTGTACATACATGAGTGTTAATGCCTATTAACACCTGAACATGGCATTGTAAACAATAGCACCACAATGACCAGTTATAAATTGTAGGTTTTATAATTCTTCTATTAATTTTAAAACAAAGCTTAAATCAGCGCACGTCAAGCATGCAAGTCATAAATAAAAACCCAGTGGACATTTTTGCACTTTGATTAGTCTTGGTTTAACCTGGTTTCTTATTATTTTATCAGCATTTTTAAATATACACAACTTCCAGGAATATTAACTCTTCAAAATAAATTATGAATGTAATTACTGCTGCCACCACAGCTCTGTTTATTAATGACTCAGTGGTAACTTAGTCCACTGAAATGACCATGATGTCCTAAATGTTTCTTGGTGGGCAGCTATGCTGGCACAGGGGTAAGGGCTCAGTGGGGGGATGTCTATATGGCTATATATAGACTGTATTGTTATATATAGTTAACAGTTTATATAACTGGGGGGGGCATGTGTCCCCCACCTCCTCCTATTAGCTGTGTCCAAGCATAGGCATTTAATTCAGTTCAATTTAGTTTATTTTTGTATAGCACCTTTTATGGCACTGTGGTGGGTTGACACCCCGCCCTGGGTGTCCCCTGCCCTGCGCCCTATGTGTCCTGGGATGGGCTCCAGGCTTCCCCACGACCTTTAACAGGAGGAAGCGGTATAAAAGATGACTGACTGACCTTTTGTGGCAAGTTGCCTCAAAATGCTTCACAGGAGGACATTACAGGTGTTACAGAATTAACAGCAGGTATACCTCATACACACCTCATACATGGCTTCTCTGGATATTTCATCTTTTTTTCTTTACAAGCTTCTTGTCAAACTTGAAGACCAGAAGATATTTATAGCACATGTGATGCTTTAACCTTGCAACCTTCTGGTGTGTGTCATCCTCAAGATACAAAGTTGCATGTCACCGTATGTCCCAACCCTGTCTAGGTACCTTAAGCAAGGCTGGAGGTCAGGAACTGAGCACTATAAACTCTTATGTGATAATGCTACAAAGTGTTACTGCGTTTTCAGTGCCAGTCTTTTTTCTGCACTGGAGCAGCTTTGGGTCTTGCAACTCCATTGTTTTGCAAATTGGTAACTGACATGTCACAGAAGGGCTGAAGCAAAGGTTCGTGACCATGGACTGTGTATATCCAGTACAGACAATAACATAGGGGTGTGAGTATTGACCGTCAATCTTAGCAGGGAGCACACACTCCCAGACTGCTAGATTAATTTACATGGATAGTTTTAGTGGAAGAGGATGAAGCTGGAATGCAGAAGTTGCACAGATCAGGACGGACATTGGTAGGAGGGGGAATTGCTTTATTCATCCCCTCACTTATGCAAAGTGTTGTCTGGCTGTGTCAGTGGACAAAGGCTAATGATGTCACAACATTCACCGTTCTGCTGTTTACACACAAGATACGCAAAACTGTATTTCTGAATAATGATCCAACTTGTCCAGTAAAGGATACCATCGTATATCTAACTGCCAATGCATGTACATAACTCTTTCACAATAGTTTTAGAGGAAAGATGTCTCAAAATATTGTCAGGGTATCCTACTGTTGGTTATTGGTACAGTCCAGTGAATAGTATCATGTTAAAAAATGTAAATAAGAGCTACAGAGTCTGTCTTTATGAAACGTCCTTCTCAGCACTGCTGGGACTGATTTCTGCTGTCAGTTAGAGGGGTTGCTGTGAGGAAAAAAATAGTACAACTTCACCCAAGTTTAAGGAGGGAACCATCTTCTGTGACAATCATCTTCCCATCTCAGTCCTTTAGCCTTCAGCTAAGGACTAAACACTCTGTCAGTGTGTGTCCTTTATTCTCTCAGGTTCTGAAGAAAGGTGAAGGTGGCACGTTCTGGAGGTAAGGACAGCCGGAGTGTCACAAAAAGCAAGCCGGCAATGCTCGAGACCCCCAGAGGGAGCTGTTCTCCTCCCTGGATATGTGTCATTAGGGCAGGTAGGGAGCCACCCTCCAGCCTCATGTCTGCTAGTCTGGTCACAGCTGTCCTGTGATGTGGAAAGACATGATTGTCTTGCATTGTCCTACCTTTCATTGCACAACAGTTTCAATGGCATAATTTGTTACCAACTGTTTTGAAAGTAATCTAATTAAATGTATGTTTGGTTTGTTTTGTGTTGCTGTGTCTCCAAACCTCTTTTCATTTTAATCCAGGTTGGTCCTAATCTCCCAATTCATTAACAGCATTGGCTCATTATCGCTTGTTAATGGGCCCTCCACCCACCACTACCTTCCAGATGGTTTAGAGTTCTGGGTGGTGTTGAGGGGGGAATAGTCCAGCAGGAGATCAGAAGAGCAGAGGTGTTGAGGGGAATAAATGCTGAAGGCACCAACCTCCACTTGCTAAGAATGGTCTCTGCTTGCCACGTGTGTGGGGAGCTTTTGATCTTGTCAGACACCCAGGTATGGCCACTTCTCTTGGAGTGTAGCTAAATGACTCTTCCTTACATGTGGATGATGGTCTGGATAATGAATAACAATGAGAACAATGAGACTGACAGGAAAGAAAAGTACAGCGCTGAAGGGAAAATTACAACTAAAGCTAAATAGTAGTAGACTGGATCAATTACTGAAGGCATAAGGTTGAGACACAAGAAATATTGGGTGAGTGGCTGAGTTAGGGATTTAATTACTGACTGTTTGCAAGACCGCAATAAAGACCAGGTTTAGAGGCACAGTGAACTGGCTTACAGATAGGCATTAGAGCTCTGTTAAGAACTAGGTTAGACCTTCATTTAGAAACTCCCTTAGAGGCTCTAAAGACAGAAAAGAGGATAAAATACTGAGGAAGGGAAGCACAGATGCCTTCAGTTGAGTACCTATAGCTGGCAAGACATAAAATATCATGGAGACAGAGAATTTTCTAAGCTTGCTGGCTTCACCAATCACAGCAAAGGCAGCCAGAGAGAGTGGTGGTTACCTCCTGCTTGGCTGTATGGTTCTTCCCCAGGCCCGCCTGGTAGAAGCAAATGCACTGTGGCTGTGCTTGTAGGTAAATCTCATCCATATTTCCTTATTTTCTCTGCTCCACTTCCTTTACAGGACCATCTCTGTGTTTTTTATTACGTAGAGGTGGTCATTTGTCATTTTTTGAGGGTTTGGCTGGTCTGGGCTTTGGTCTTGAACAGGCTGATTAATACCTGTACACATATAGATACAGATTACATAAGATCCACACCAGCAGAAATACACACAGAGACACACATACAAACAAAGATAAAATGTGTTTAAAAGTCAATACAAGACTTGCTCTACAGCAGGTATTGACACAAATAGTTTACCTTTTGCCTTTTTATATCACTTATCTAAAAAGTAAATAAAACAGAAAAATTAGTTATTTATACAAGTATCAAATATATGGGCTGTGTTTAATGGTTAATATTGTGTGGATTTTTAAAAGGTTGTGCCAGACTAAACAAGTCTGCTAGTTTTACATTGTTGCTTGAGAAACCTACACCACAGGCATGGACCTGCCTCTTCACGCGTCCCTAAGCACATTCATCCTAACAGCTGTCAGCCTCCTGCCTACATCTACCCCTCATGCTACCAGTGTTCCCAGATTGCTAACTTCATGAAGACATTTAGCAGCCTGGCACTCTTTTACACACACCTCCATGAAATTGCACAGGTTCCCTTTGTGGTGTCCACCTTTTTCCTAACCAGTCCAATGATGTTCTCACCTACTTGTGTTTTTGTGGCTGTTGTTGAAGCCCAAGGAACACATATGCTTATAAGGATTTCTTAACATTTCTCCACGGCTGTATCCACAGAAACGGGACATGCTGCATGTGCCTGTTCATGTGCATCTTTACTCTAATTCAGGGGTAGCCAACCATGGTCCTGGGGGCCCCAGTGGGTGCAGGTTTTTGCTTCAGCCAATTTCTTCTTTTAATTGAATCTTAATGTCAATTAAACATTGACTTTTTTGTATAATTACAGCATTAATCCAGTGATTCTCAATAAGCTTTATTTGTTTTAAATAAGAATTTTAAAAGCATAACAAAGACTTACTGATGTTGCTTAATTTTTTTTTATGTTTAAGCAGATATGATCTATTTTGATCCATTTGTTGTTAATAATCACCTAAGTGACTGCTTAAGCATTCTTTGTTATTGGCCCCTGTTTCTGCTATTAATTACTTGAATTTGACAATTCAAATACAATTAATAATGACAGGTTTGAATTAAAGACCTTACTGAATTATCTATACATTTTCTGCAGTTAGAGACATCATGATGTTTGCTTTATAATTATGTTACTGATCATAAAGCACAAGAGTCTCACTTTTCACTTTCAATAATTTAGAACAACTAAGCACAGACAAATTATCGTAGAGAACGAGGACGTACAATGACGTAATTGATATTTAATTAAGAGAAAGGGCAAATTAAATTGACTGAATTGGCAGAAACAAAAACCTGCACCCACTGGTGCCCTCCAGAACCGTGGTTGGCCATCTTTGCTCTAATTTCATGTTTATTACTCCATGAACTTCAAATTTCATACAATTTTCTTACTAATACTGTATATCCTGTTTTAGGCAGCACATGGTCTTCAGAGAGAATCTGAGTTTGAAAATGAAAATGAAAGCTGTGGTGGGTTGCTGTTTATAAACCTTGTTTCCAGACATTCCTAGTTTCTGACGAGCAATATGAGGGGACTAATGCCTGTGCAGCTCTGTATCTTAGTGTTTAAGGGGGCTGCAGGTCACTGCCTGGATAATAAAGTGATGTTGGTGTATTGGTTGTCAAGTCTGTGTGTAAAAGTACAACAGTAACACAAGAGCATCTGTGCTAAACATGAGTTTTAGCATTAGGCAAATGGAGCAGTACAAGCTGCTGCATTAATTTATTCTTCTCAAAGTCATGAATTATTCACACAAGGTTGGGCATCCGTTACTTTGATGGCCTGACTAATACCCAGACTGTTAGATGTTAACAGCCTCTTTTAACGGCCTGCATTTCAAATTTTGGATAGAGTATAAACTGATTAGCACTAATTACTGAGTCATTTATCACTTCAGTGAAATCCAGTTTTGTCTTCCTTAACACCACTTTATACGTGCTGAGACTTGTTAGTAATTGTGTTGTATTTATGTATTTATGAAAGGAGTAATTTGAGAAACTATCATACTATTATAATATCAAAACATTTTCGCTTATGGACACGTGTACAGTTTTTTATTTTTATTTTTTGCAGTTTTACAAAGTTACAGAATAAGTCTTCTGTAGGAGAGCTGGTGGCTCAATGGGTAGAACATCAGGCTGGGATGCTGAGGTCTCCTGGTTTGAATCCCAGCCTGGCCGCTAGGTGTTGTTGAGCAAGACACTCAGTGTAATATATATGTGGAATGTTGTAAATCTTGGATTAAAAACATCTGCTAAATTAATATATGTAAATGTGAGACTACAGAATTAACTAATGTGCTGCCTGGCAAAAAAAAAAAAGGGGCTGTGTGCCTCTGGAGGCTGTGGTATTAGCTGGTGGGGCTTCAACTGGTCTGGATTAAGCTCAGAAATGTTATGTGGCAACAAAATGAAGTCAGCTGAGTATTTGACTCCATTGAATGGTCAGGTTCTCCCATCAGTGGATTTTTCTTCCCTGATGACACAGGCAAATTTCAGTCTGGCAATGCCAAGATCCATCAGGCTAAAATTGTGAAACAGGGGTTCCAGGGGCATGAGGATTCACTGACACACATAAACTGGTCATCACAGAGCCCTGACCTTTACCCCCTTGGAAGTGTTTAGCATGTGCTGGCGAAGACTTCAGAGAGTGGATTGACTCTCTTGTCATCAGTACAAGATATTAATGAAAAATGAATACAGATGTGGATGAAAATAATTGCTGAGATGCTGCATAAGCTTATAAACTTGTCAAAACAATGTCACAGCAAATATGTGCTGTAATCAAAGCTAATAGCCATTCAACAAAATATAGTGTGCAACCTTTATTTTCGCCACGATTTTTGTTATTCTTAATATATTGATATTTCTAGGTTTTTCCTAATATCTAACATACATTCCTTTGCAGTTAGATTTGCAGTTAGACTTAGATTGTTATTTAGATTAATCCCATTTATCTGGGAAGTTATTATTAGACTGCAAAGCGTGAAGATGTTTGCCAGTGATGGTTTTATCCCTTGTATTTTCCCAGGTCTTGGAAACCACCAGCACTAGCAGGAATCTTAAAGTGAAAGCAAAATGCTGAACAGCTGGAAAGCCGTCAAAACAACTCGCCTCCAGGGGAAACACATGCATTTGCTGAGTGAGAGGGCTGGGAGGAGTCAGTCTGTCCCTCCCTCCTATTTGAAATGTAGGAATTGCCTGCATCATAAGAATAAATGGAGCAAAGCAGATATAATGCATGCGGAAAACCATGGGTTAACTGTACTGTACATCTGCTTTTGACCTTCACCAGAGTGGAGCACCAAGCATTGGAAACATTCTGCTCTCCACACCTTTCTAACATCTCTCCAGTGCAGTTTTTACCACACTTGTCCTGCTTATTCCTAAATTTTAATGCAAATATTCTACCTTTCTGATGCCATTTCTGTATTGATTAAACAACTGAAAACACAATTATGTCCTACATAGGTCTTCCTTTAACATGGTTTTGTTGGCTTATTATTTTTTAACAAATTAATACTTATTTTAAATGTTTTAGTTACTACAACATATACATTTAAACATGTTGTAGTAACTCAACATTTACTAATTAGGCAATGTATGGTTATCAAATGTGATGCTGAAGCAATTGTGAAAGGGAGTAATGAAGAGGAACCCTTGAAGCAGAGGGCTGTGCACGAGAGACCTTCAGGAGGCTGAGTGTATGAGAAGTGTCCGGCGCACTGTGTCACATTATACAGCCGTGCTGGGCTGTTGTGCACGGTCTGGAATGAAGGTGCTTGTCACTAAACTAAGTACACGTCAGCTGCGTATATGGCAGCCAGATGTTACTGCATGTTACTGCACCCAGTGAAGAGTGTGGCTCTGGTGAATATTGCTTTGACCTCACAGAGTTACACAATGAGATTTAATTAATCACTGGGCTGTTTACTGACTAAGGCCAAGAGCAAGAGGGCTGAAGGAAAGACGTGGGAAAATCTGTGAAGCACCATTTCATGCATGCTTCTCATTTTGTTGGAGAGAGTTTGCAAACATTCTGATCTCTCTCTCTTTCTATCTTTCTCTCTCTGTCTTTCTGTCTCTCTTTCTGTAAACGTAATGATATAAATACTCTAAATGAATAAATTCCAATAATTATTTTATTATTATTATTATTTTCTCAGAGACACTTTCTTTTAAAATATAAAGTATACATCACGCACAATGGTAAGGTTCTGCCTGGGTCTCACCTTTCCAGTTAAACCAATCAAAATAGTGTATTTCCAAAAACATACAGGACTACTGTAGTTTAGTTTTCCACACAACACATTCTGTACTGTACTTAATCACAAAACTGTTTAGTTGCATACTAACAGCTTAGCACAACCTAATTAATTAGTCCGGATACAAAGTCCTTCAAAACAATGAGGTCCCAGGACCAGGACTCATCAAAACAAGGAAGGTCCTGAGCAGAGAAGGTGGCTTTTCTATTTGCCTTTGAATTCTCCTCTTTGTCAACAGTGTTAATTTGCTTTGAGAGATAACCTCAAAGGTGCAAAAATCAGTGTCTGCCTCTGGCAGATTAAAGAGGAAGCAGCACCTAAAAGGCGTTTCCTCTGGCCATCTGTGTTGATGCTTTTATTTATTTATTTATGTATTATAAACATTTTTATTGAGCAGTGAGCACATACATAGTGTAGTGAAATTTAGCCAGGGAGCTTAAAGCAAGAGAGAAAGAATAAAACATGGAGGGAACCCATCAAATAAAATAAAGCTAAAAGTGTAAAATTCACACAAATGTGGTATTGGTGACTTTGGCGGGCTTTGGTGTGTTTTGAAAACTTAAGACCTTCAAATTGACTTCTACACATTTTTGAAGACAAGAAAGAGTTTACCGTTATTAAATTTACAGCTATGAATTTCGAATTTAGCAAATCTGAGTAAAGAATGTTTCTAAATGAGAAGCAGGACTGTTAAAGTAACTAATTTTGAACAAAAATAAGAATGTCTGATAAACATAATCAGAATAATTATGAGATCAAAACAAAGGTACAGCTGTTTCATACAGAAAAGAGCAGGCCATGTCAATGTTTTGAATTATTTATTTATATTTAATTTTTTATCTTAAGGAGACAAAAGATTTGCTATGATGCTGGCTGGGAAACGTGATTTTGCCCAAGTTTGTTTTACAGGGATTAGTGTCTGAAGCAACAAGATCTGAAAATGAAAACCATTTTAACAACATAATCCCACATGTGCAAATGACATCAAACACAGCAGAGTTATTAAACCAGTTTTTGAAAAGACAGATGTGTTTTTGCTCCTGTTGTTCCTACAAGGACACACCCTTTACATACACGTGAGCTTTACCCCTCAGGTCACTTACTCTGGACAAAGATGCCTAAACTGACCATCACAAGCAGAGGGTTTGATATGTTATAAAATGATGCTGACAACAACTTCAGCAGCAAAAGGAACCGTGTTTGCATGGTGTGTAGTTTTTCAAGGTAACATTTATTTGGAAAGGTGGTCTGCTTTAGAAGTTGTGGTTTAATTGCTTTGATGACATTGTTTTCATTCTTGCTAACACACAAGAAGAGGTTTTCAATGCAAATGGCACATTCATCAGCTGTTGATTTTAGATAAGTTCTTTTACAGGGAAGCCATTATATTCAACCTGTATTATTCTTTAAGTCAAGGCAAGATAAAACCCTGCAGTTAGAGCTTAAGTGCAGAAAAGATACATGCAGAAAAGAAGTCAGATCAGGCAGTACTCCTTACACATTTATCTTTAGTTGCTAAGGGAAATGCATGTTCATCTGCATATAATTATATGCAATTTGCCTGGAATTCTATAAATGTAATTTTTTAACAATATTTCGCAACGTGTTGGTATGTTTGTGACTAATTTATCAGACTAAATAAACACTTAGGGAGAGCCAGGATCCTATCTCAGGATCCAAAGGGTAAAGAGTGTTTAAGATAAAGTACACCCTGCATGACATGTAACTGTAGAACAGTGTCTGTCTGTCTCTCTCACTTGGTCTTTCATGGACAGTCATTTACACAGTCACACATTGAGGTTACTTTAAATATACCAGCTTTTTTATCATAACGTCATAATGCAAACTGTGTGTGTGCATGTGTGCACACACAAATGCACATATGCACACACACACAATTCTTTTGTACATGCAGTTGCGTTGAACACAGAAACAAATTTGAATCTACAAAATCTATAACTTGTGCAAGCATGCCAAATGTTCTTTCTTCAGATTTAGTTGTGGAATACAAGATCAGGCTAACTGTTAAACTCTTATGTCTTTATCCAAGCCCACAGGCTTAAATAAAATGATCTATTGAAATACCGTGTCCTTAATTCAAGTGTACTTCAGAGGGAAACCATAAACCATACAATACATTAGCACAGCATGAGGGCAGAGAGCACACAATGTAAAGCCAAGGGACAACAAGACAAACCAGTAAGAAGAAGACTTTGAAGTGCAGAGGAAAACAAAAAACATGGTGCAGCTCTTTAGTAAGAGAACAGAGGGTCATTCTGCATTTAAAGACACGCACCTGAAACACTAATGTCCTTACTGTAGTACCCTTTATTAAGTTATGTAACCAAAATTTTTTTCAGTAAAATATTCTGGAGTATAAATGGCTACTGAATCAAATCATTACATAAGCAATTAAATGTTTTGGAGACAACAAAACATTTTTGACAAAGAGCACAAAGAAAAGTTTCAGTTAGTACACACTTTAATTTGAATGCACAAAGTTTCTGCATGTTAGAGAGTGTTAAAACATCCCGTGTTGTTGATAAAATATCACAGCCATGAATAGTTTTTGTTTGCATCTTCCTTGGTGTATGCATTCTGAATGTGAGCTTCACATCTCTTGCCCACAGCGTTGTGTGTTTGAGTCAGCCTTTGGCACTGTCTCTGTACCTTGGATACTTTTTTCCCTGCACCAGCACGAGTTGCCATCAGGTGCTCCAGTTTTCCTAAAGCACAGTCAAGGCAAGTATTCCAGGTCAGCTGATAAGTGTTAGTTATCCCTCTCTGGGGTACGCCTTGCCTCATAGCTTGTATTTTCTGGACTAGGCTCCAGACCCCGAGACTTGAACTGAATTAGCAGTTTTGAAACCTAAATATGTTGATAATGTATTTTGTTTGGATTTTTCTGTGCATTCACAAAACTGTGTTGTTTTGCAGAACTTTCCGTTTTAAGACCATTTTCTGGCACTGGTATATAACTTCCAAACAAGCCATCAGAGTTAGGTGTTAGCAGTTGTCGTTGCTGCAGACAATACAATGATGACGTTTTTTACACAGCCAGAATGTCTTAAACTATAATATAACTTTAAATAGATTTTTAAATAGATTTTCAGATTTAAATTAAACGTGATCAGAATCTCTGCATTTACAGTATCTGTTACACTTGGTGTAACCTGCAAAATGTCAAAGCCACACCTGATATATTTGGTACATTCCAAAGATAATGTTTAAACAAACAACTCACGATTTTTAATAACAAATATGCAGAGACACTCACAAATTACTTGTGTTTATATGTTTAGATCGTTCAAAAGTAGTGATTAATGTATGAACGATTACATGTTCAATATGCACCTTAAAACTTAATTTCCTTTTCAAAAAACACATTTTTGCGCAATACAATTTCCATGAGTCCCGTATTTTCCCCACGCGGACACGGCCGAATGAAAACAGTCTACATAATCTTGGTTTCGGGAAAAGAATTTCACGGACAGGATGCTGTGACTCTCCGTACAGCCGCGCGAGCCCATTGGCTGAGCGGAGCCCATAAAAGCGCTGCCCACTTCATCTCCTCTACATAAACTACGGACAAGCCGGTTTGAGTGTGTGTGTATGTGTGTGTGCGCGCGCGCGCTCTGCTGATCCCGTGTCACGCTGTATGGTGCCAGATACAGATACACCTCTGTACCAGTGTGTCTGCCATTGTTTGTATGTTTTAGCGTGCTGCCTTTAAATATAACGGCGCAATGAAAGACAGGAGGAACGCACAGCCGCTGGTGGTTAGATGTAAGCTGGTGCTCGTTGGAGAGGTTCAGTGCGGAAAAACCGCAATGTTGCAAGTACTAGCCAAGGACTGCTATCCAGAGGTATGGCTGTTTTACGAAAATGAATGTAAAATGCAGGATAACCGGCTGGATAATGGATGATTGGGTGGAATGTAAAACACGCGTTTTATTTTGAGGATGAATATGTATGACATCGGTTATTGTTTTGAAATAGAAATACTTAATCGGTTTAAAGTAAGCGATGGGGAATTGAAAATCGTCATGAAATTTCAATATTTTTTGTGTGCAAACACGATTCCAGATGTTAAAAAATTACGATTACAAAGGAAACATTTAAAATAATTTTTACTTCTCTTATTTGCAGTTTAATAATGAGGCGCACGTTAACAGGTTGCTTTTTTTGTATTTGGGCGTTATGGTAAATTCCGCAGCTGGACAAAATTCCTATTTGTGGACTCTTTATCCCGTATAAATTTTTTGAGTGTTTTTTTATTTGATGACCTTCGTGTCATTTTGACAACATAGTAGATTTTTTGTTTGATTTATTAATGTGTGATTATTTTATGAATTAATATAATGACTTTTGGAAATAGCGATAATATTGATTTTTGCGTTTCCACCCAGACGTACGTACCCACCGTGTTTGAGAACTACACAGCGTGTTTGGAGCTGGAGGAACAACGTGTCGAGCTGAGCCTGTGGGACACGTCAGGTAGGAGACACTTCGCGTGGCATTTTGATATGCATCGATGTAACGAATACTGAGATCATTTAATTCAACTGCTATCCCTGTTCAAGTTGTATTGCTGATGGGAATGAGGGCATGGGAGTGCGCGGTCTTGTTTTTGTTTGTTTTATGTTATTCTAAATCCCTCTAATGACATGTTGAGCGCTTCATGTTGATTGTGACGTTAATCTTTGTACTTTTTAAAGGCATATACGCACAATTTTATCTAACGAACGGGACGGTATAGAGCTGCGCGTATAATGGTGTTGGCTGGAGGTCCTAATCTTATAAGAAAGCGGAGATAATACTGGTTTCGAAAGACAAAAATTCAACCCCAATACAAATCCTTTAACTTAATCAGCATTGTTGGTGGTTGTCGCTCATACATATCAGTTCTGAAGCTGATTGGGCAGCCCTGTGATGTAAATTCACTCATGCTTTCTGGAGTGATCGTTAATGAGCTTTTGGCATTTCCGGTAGCTGTGCTGAGTTTACTTTTTATACTGAATAAGTGCTCTTCTTAATGGGAAAATATGATGTTATGAGCATTGCTTGGTTTGCCAAACTCTTCTTGTACATTTGTCTTGTGCAGAGAAAGGTGCTAGATCTTGAATTTACAACAAGCAAGAATGTAAATGATTTACATAGTCTTACGTGGAGGGCTATATTGTATTTATAGAAATCACTGAGTGATAACAAAACTGTTATTGCCAGTTGTATTTTTTAGTTTGTGAGACATTTACACAGGCACATTTCATATACAATGTTACAATAAAACAGAATTAAATAGGTTATAATTTAATGTTGCATTTCAGTATTATTATAATCAGCTTTTTTTTGTGATGGTGTGTGATACAAACTTTCTCATGTTTCTCTTTGTAGTAATGGGCCCTTTCATCGAAACTGAGTACACACACATGGTACAACACATACATGTCACAACAAAATTTGTTCTCTGGATTTGATCCATCCCCTGGGGGAGAAGTGAGCAGCCACAGTGACCCCCCAGGGAGCTAGCATTTGAGCGTCTAGCCCAAGGACACACCTGGCAGGGGGGTTGGGGTTCACACCATCAGACTGAAGCATTCCAGCCTGATGGTCTCCCATTCTACCCATTCTACCCATTGAGACACCAGGCCTAACTTGTGTCATATGCCTAAAAGAAAATTGGTAGTTAGGTTAGAGGTTTTTTTTTTGTCAGTTTACTAGATTGCTTCTTTCTCCTAATAGTGACATAGTATTAGCTTTAACTTGTACCAAAATTTAATCTGTAAAAACTATCATCTTTTTTACTTCTAGTCTTCTTCTCCTAAAAAACTGATCTGTGTCAATGTATTTAAAACAAAGAGAAGCACACATTTGGAGAAAAGTTTAAACATCCCTATATACATAATAGGCTGTAGTGTATGGCAGAGATCCCTAAGTTGTTTTGGCTCATTACCCCATTTTGTTATCTCAATTTTTTTCATGACCCCACTAGTTTTAAAATGTTAATACTGTAATTGCTTTTGATTTCAGATGTTTTTGATAATGACCTATATTTAACAGAACATGTTAATCTCTTGTAATTGTCTTCATATTTCTATTTTTTGAAAATTATATTTAGACTTAAAATTTTAAAAATCTACTTTCACCCATTTTCTCATGAGCCCATTTGTGTATCAGGTAACCCTGTGTGGGGTCACACCCCTGAGGCTGAGATCCGATAGTACGTGGTGTTGTGTGAAATGTATTGGTTATGTGTGAGGTTTTAGCTTGATAGGGTGTGTCCCACCTTGACTTGGTGTCAGGTAGGGATGTAATGGTATACAGTTCGATTCATGATTTTATTTTCTCATGATATACAAAACAAGATTAGAATGAAAAATATTTTATTTATTATTATTAGTTTTATTTGTTTATTTTTGAGACAAAAACAAGGTAAAACAACACCAAAGTATGTTTCTTCTTCCCAGGTAGTGGGCAGAGGTTTTCATTGTGGAGCCATTGTGGCTGCTGCATCACAATGTTAGTGTTAGCAGTTGTGTAAGACAGAGTTTCCCAAGATGTGGTCTGTGGACCAGTACCAGGTCATGGGCTTACGTGTATCGGTGACCAGACCGGCTGGGAAAGCCCTGTAAGTAATGGATGTGTAAATTGCAAAATGCATGTATTTCGTAAAAACACCATTTTTAAAAATAGCGTATCACATTAAAATTTTTTCCAAAATGTTCAAAAAAGTAAACAAGGACTAATCAGTTTTACTATACTGTACATCATAAGTGAGTTGTAAGTGTGCATACCTGATGAGTTTTGTCTTAGGGAAAATGAAGAAACTAAATACATTAACAAGTGTTTTTTTTTTTTTTTTTTGAACTGGCGCTACAAAAAAAATGACTGGTGTATTATGAGCACAGAGGTGACGCAAAAAATAAATAAATAAATAAATAGTTTGTGCTGGTAACGTTCTTTATATTAACCAAAATCTAAATATGTTCTCAGTCAAAAAGTAAAATAGGTAAGGATGCTGAATCCACAAAAACTAAAGTATTTATGTAAGTATATAAATAATCACCTCACACACGTGCACACTGAAGAAGAGTTTTGCCCTAAAACGTTTGTTCTTATTTTCTTCTTGTTAAAGCCTATGGTTATGGAGTCCTGTCCTCTTGACTTTTGGATTAACGGTCTTTATGTCAAAATGTCACATACCAAGCGTGCAGCACAATGCCATCGTCAATTTCCGTGGTCTATGATGTTATTCGTTTGAAATCATGATGTATTGTGGCATGATGTATCGTTACATCCCTAGTATCGGCACTTGTGTGTCGTTACGTCCCTAGTATTGACACTTTGTGCCGTTACATCATTAGTATAAGCACTTTGTGTCTGTGGTTACGGACAGTCTTCATCATTTGCAGAGGTTGGAGTGTAATTTGGTAGTGTTTACTCTTTGGAGGTTCTCCATCATCTGGTGTAGCACTGAGTGGTGCTCATGGTGGTGACACAGTACAGGTTCTCTGTTCACCGAAGCTGCAGCTCATGGTGATTATATGAGAAAGTGGCTGAACAGTGCCGATTGTCCTGAGGAGGGGCTCCCATTGTTGTTTTGCTCGGCTGCTTGTCTGTGTTCACACTGCAGCGAGTGGGCAGAGAGAGGGCTCATTAAAGCATCGTCCCAGTCATCGATCTGTATGCTGTCACTGCTTTACATAGCGGCTGCTCTCCAAACCACGGAGCTTATGGTTCCAGCTGGAAGCTGTATGTATAGAATGACAGACAGTCATGGTAGGGATGTCTTCGACATACTCCAGGTTTGATTGTGGATGTGCATTTTTTATGGTCACGCAGCAGAGTTAAATGCATGTCAATCTAATATTAAGTTTAAATAAAGCATGAACACAAAAAATTACACATTACATTTTGCTGTTTGCAACAGCAAATTATGGCTTTTGTGCTATATCATTTTCAAGAGGAAAAAATTGAGGGCATGTTTAGACTGTGTGTGTATTGAAACCCGTGGCCAGCAGTTGAACCTGATTCAACCCAAACATCCCATAATACAAATTCCTATTTCTCGGTTTGCAGTCACCTAACAGTTCAGAAGCTAATATGGTGTTTAAATCACCCACATTTTCTTTACACCCTACTGAAACTGGATGTATCAGGATTGTAATGTATGAGTTCAGCAGGTTCCTCCCCGGACAGTAATGTGCTAAAATAAGGAACAGAAAGCATGTTAAGGTTTTATGCCATTTTTTACCTTTTTGGTTCGCTAGACACTGCTCCATGAGCACCCTGCTGGCTTTCGTACTGCGCTTTGACCTCTTCTCAGCATGCATTATTACACACACATGCGCGCACACACACACAGGCACGTGGTCTGGCAACTTCAGTAACCAGGGTTTTTCCCAGCACTGTTTGCATGTGTGATGTGCTCAATGCCAGGAATGCTGACAGTCCACTGGGAGTTTTTGGAGCTATTTTGGAAAGATTTTCATGCACTTCATCAGGTGTCCAACAGTCATGCTTTGCTCTGGCAGCAGGGAGGTGTGTGTCTATATTTACTTCTACTCTTCCCAGAAGTAAAAGGCCTTTCAGAACTGTAAATCAGTAACTAACAAACCATATATTTACTTGAATACTGACAAACCCCATGTATTTGAACTGGAAGTGGCGACTTTACAGGACCCTCTTAAAGGTCCAAAAAAGTATTACATTAATTGCCCAAGCACTTTTCCTAAACAGGGTTGTAGGTAGCCTGGACCCTATCCCAGTCAGGGTACACTCGGAACAGAGTGCCAGGCCGTCTCATGGTACAAACACACTTTAGAGTTCCGAGAAACCCCAATGTGTTTGACTGGAAGCAAACTGGAGCACCCAGTGGAAATTTACACATGCATGGAAAGAATGTGCAAAGTGTGTGTGTGTGTGTGTGTGTGTGTGTGTGTGTGCGAATACACATGCTGTGGTGTTTTTATTGCTTAGGTATACACCTTCCACATTGCTCGCATACTCACAACAATTTTTCATATACCAGTAGGCACAGCACAGCTCAGCAGGACCCAGTTCTGTTGTGAGTTAAAGATGGCTTTTCTCTACCATTTGTATGTACTCCTGCTGCTGCCTTTTGTGTGTGTTCTGCCTTAGCCAGCACTGCTCAAGAAACTAGGTGAAACTCACCCAGTGAGGACAACTGAGGCAAACACTGGATGGTTCACAGTGAGGCACTGGTCTTATTCAATATGTAGTTTTCTCTTCAGAAAGAACATCGCAAGTGTTTCTCTTCAGAAAATGAGAGTCAGGCAAGAAATTGTGTGTGTGCGTGTGCGTGTGTGTGCGTGTGCGCGCGTGTGTATTAGTGAAGAGCATACAGTACAAAAGATGGCAATCTCATAGCGAACATCACGTAACAATAGCAATTTTCTGACATTCTGAGTATAGACCAGACTGAAGTCTGCTATGAATACATTAGCAGTCATACACTGTCATGCAATTTAAGATTTTTTTTTTTTTTCTGGTTTTGTTAACTGGAATACATTTGTAGTTGGGATTTATTTTTTGTCTTTGGACAAGACTTGAGAACAATTGCTATTAATGATTTTTTTTTTTTTTTTTTTTTGGTCCTAAAGTGTTTGGTGGCTAATGTGTTTCTTATTTCTTCAGTTAGTCATTTGTCAGACTGCTTATAAAGGATGTTCCTGGCAGGAAGGTGTAGGTGTATTAGTTAAATTTGTTTTTTACAAAATTTCATTTGGATACATGTAAATTTGTTGTTTTATTAAACACGTCTGACCTTCTCAGGTGATGCTTGAAAGTCTAACTCAGTGGTAACTGCATGCTACCCAGAGCTGTAAGGCAAAAGGATGTGTCATCCCAAGGACTGTTTTGGAGGTGTAAAGAGCTGATCTGCAGAATAAGGCCAGTCCAGTCCCTGTGCATTCTGTAACAGAGACTGATAAATACTTATCAGTGTCCCGCTTCCCCCTCCAAATCTTTGAATGTAAATCACATGGGAGATGCTAAATTAAAGATGCGAGTCACTTTCAGAAAGAGAAAGGAGGAGGAAGATGAGGTGTGTGTGTGTGTTTGCAGTGGACACTGATGGGGGAATTTCTCAAACAGTGGGTGAGTGAGTAGGTGTTTTTGCTGCCCAGGGAGATGATTTTGATCCAAAAGTAAGGAAAGCCTATGTGTAGAGGTGGGCGGAATGCAAGAGATGCAGTGCTTCCCAAGGCTGTTGCTGTGGCAACCAATAGACGACTGGCGCAGTACCGTAGGGTGGTAATTTTTCAGGGTTCAGCGCATAAGTGAGAGTGTAGTTTCAGCACCCGCTGTGCATTACGGGGTTACAGGGGTGTCCCTCTAGTCTCATCGCATCTGTTGTATGACTGAACCCTGAGACTGCTAGGCGTGGCACTGTGGATATGAGTAAACTGTGAGAATATTGGATTATCTTTGAAGCGAAGTGTATCCTTCGGTCTTTGTCTTAATGTTCACCCTGTATTTCAACCCTGTTATGAGAAATGAAGGCTAGTGAGTAGCAAAGTAGAGTTTACTGCACACGGATGAGGTGGAGATTGGCACTGGAGCCTTTGGAATATGGGGCACATGGTGACCTCGGAGCAGGACATGACAATTTAACAGCTTCATAACTGCCCCCTACAAACCATTTGAGGGTCTGCAGGCCGAAGGTCGTCAGCACTGAGATGTGATGTGATGGCTCTTCCTGCCAAACTGACTCCTAATGTTGGGGGAGCTCATGGGTAACTGAGCACAGAGCAGTGAAGGCACGAGAAACTGGAACGATTGGCCAGGGAGCTCTGTGATAAAGCTGTGGTGCTATTTCAGCTATGAACAGTGCGCATGTGTGTTAAAATCCTGAAATTCAGCAGGTTTCCTCATGCTCCTACAGGCTCCCCTTATTACGACAACGTGCGGCCCTTGTGCTACAGCGACTCAGACGCCGTCCTCCTGTGCTTTGACATCAGCCGCCCAGACATTGTTGACAGCGCGCTGAAGAAGGTGACTGCTGTCTTTGTGTGTGCTGTCTGCTCTACGGTTTCTTCTCCCTGCTAATCCAGGAGGTTCTATGTCATGTTGTCACAATGGTTCTTACCACTGGCAAATAACGGTTCACTTAGTTTCAGAATTGAAAATAAAAAAGAAGCGGTTGAATGAATGCAAACAGTAAGTAATGAATCAGGCACTCTCTAGCCTGATCGCTGCCATTCACAGCTGAGTTACACTTGCCCTCGCACATCAGCTCGTAGTATTTTGTGTATTTTAGTGGTGGTCTGTTTATTAGGGCCACTTCTGTAACATTCCAAAATCATACCACACAGTTTCATTCTCTGATCGTAATTTTTTTTTTCTTAGTACATGAAGGGACAATAATCAAGTACAGTATTGATTTGTGTAACTTATGGAGTGCAAACTATTTTGTATTGTTTTTTTGTTAATGGCTTGGGAATATTTTCATTTTTACAATTTTACTTGTTTGTAGAGTTTAGTATTTTTGTTGGGTAGCTTCAGTTAAGTACCAGTGGAGCAGCAGGCACCTTGTTGGTAATCGACCCACTGTAGTTACTGGTGTGGTGACTGGTATCCAGCTAAGGAGTAGAGGTACTTAAATTCGGCTGTTTGTGTCTTTAAAGTGGAAGACAGAGATTCTGGAATTTTGCCCCAGCACACGTATCCTTCTCATTGGCTGCAAGACTGACCTGCGCACAGATGTCTGCACGTTGATGGAACTGTCCAACCAGAAGTTGGTTCCAGTCTCTCATGAACAGGTGAGACATGCTCCCAGACCTTGTACTTGGTCTTCATAAACTATCAGGACCTTGTCCTATGAAGTGACATTTCCTACAAACAGTGTTTTGGCCTTTGTTCTGCCATCTCTGCCTTTGCCTTTACCACTACCCATACCAATGTTCTTCCTCTTTATTATGTTGTAGGGCACATCCATGGCAAAGCAGCTGGGTGCCGAGACCTACCTGGAGTGTTCCGCCTTCACCTCAGAGAAGAGTGTCCACAGTGTCTTCCGCATGGCTGCGCTGGCCTGCCTTGACCGGCTTCAACCGTCATCCAGCAAGCCTAGCCCCGCTCGACGCCTCTCTAAGAGACTGCTGCAGCTGCCTAGTAGATCCGAGTTGCTTGCTTCAGCCTTCAGCAAAGAAAAGGCCAGGAGCTGCTCTGTCATGTAGGCCTGTGTGGCTCATTAGGTTCCCCTAGTGGTTTGCTTAATTGCTGTAAAGGGGTCATTGAAGAAACACACCTCACAAACCTAAGAGTCTCCCACTGCCCAAACAGACTTTTTTGTGCAATGCTATAGGTTTTGGTATTTGTTTGAAGATGTTTTTCCTCCTTAATGTGTAATTACTTAGAGTTTTTTTTAAGTCCACATTTCATAACCAGAATACGGAGTGTGATGAAGGTAAGTCTGTAAACGCAATGTTAAGAAGATGGACTTGCTCTGAATTTTCCAGTGATGGCATTTAAACTGAAAGGCTGTTTTGTAGGCGTGCTTATATCCAGTGATTACACATTTTAGCGTTTCAATGCTAAGTAAACAGAACTGAAAAAACATGCAGAGGCAGCCAGCTGAGGATGCTCTGCTTTGTCAGTTGTGTTTACACGTTTTCTTATGTATGATATTGAACTCTCTCACCCATGAATCTCACACTCTGGGCAGCATACGTGTGTCTGTAACAGTCCACCCTCAGCCACTAGCTGATGTAAATGTGAATGACAGCAGTCTGTCCTCGGAGCAGCTCCTGGGAAAGACTGCTTAAGATGATCTTTTTAGGTTTGGATTTGTACCTGTGGAATTGTGGGTAGGCTTGCTAACTGGCATTGGTGGATTCACTATAGCAGATTTTCTGTCTTTTTTTAGGGTTTAAAAATGGAGCAAGTGTTTAAACTAGCTACTTTCCTTATACTGGTATAAAGATGGAAACTGACTTGCATTAACAAAATTTAAAGTGGAACTGGATGAAGGAATTGGGTTGTGTAAGAAAATCAGCAAAATTTGTCAAAAAATATGTGTGTTGGTACAAATACCACCTATAGCCAGTTGTCCTCATTCTCCTGTGTTGTGCGTTTTACCAGTTACCACTGTGCACTTTACTCCTGTCATTGTACAAACCCATTCATTTAAATCTGCGTCGATCACTTTGATGGCTGCAAGGAGAATGTTGTGGTTGGTTGTGGAGTGGTTAGGATAAGTATACAGTTCTTTTATTTAATTAATGTTTTGTATTTGATGCAGGATTTGGGTATACAACCCTGTTACCTTATGGCTACTCTTAATCAACACTCCACATCCTACCCAGCATTTTATATTTTGTGGATCGCTACAGGCCAAAACAGCTTGTTTCGGTAAAGGGCCCACTACACTTATGGTTCTGGTAGTATGTGGATGAAATGGTGCAGGCCGGTCCTGTCCAAACCATGTTTTTTCTTCCCATTTTAACTTTATAACTTAAGCCATTGCATGTTTGTTTTCCTCTTTAGTTTTAGTTTTGCACTGAAGGTTTCATACCTGGGGTTCTGGACAACCCTTAACTTCAAGAGGTGATTTGTACACATATGTGTTCTGCAGTCATACACCAAATTCCTCTGCATTGCCTAGCAACAATCTAAGAGGAGTTGGTCTGAGGATGGGTTTTTTCCTTGAATGTGGGTGCCTTTTAAAGGCATGTCACCTCCTCATCAAATGTAAATTTAAACTCGAGTCACGTGTTCAAAACTAAAACGTGACAAAGAAAATTTTGAATATTCAAAAAGTACGCAAATATTGCATATTAGAAGGTTATCTTGACCTAAAAAATGGCTTTGTTATTCAGTATAACCAGGTTGTACATATGCCGTTTTGTAATCTTTAAAATTTTTGAAAGAACAATGTTTGAGAGTATTGAAGCAAAAAGAGGTGTGATATGCCAAACTTCATCTTATTTATTAACTAATGGACAGAAGTCAATTTTTTTTATTTTACATGTACATTTGTAACAGTCTAAATATATTTTTTAAACAGACACGTTGAGACTTTTTTTTAAATTTATTTAATTCTAATAAAGCCATTTCTGCTCATTACCTGCTTGTTTGTCATTGTGGTCTGTGTGTCACACAATGGAAAAAGGGCAGCTGCTGAAGAGATCATGTGACTGATGAGATCATTGCAGTAGCCTGTCATCTGCAATACTTTCACATTTAATCTGACTAGTGCAAGAATTCTACTTCAAATCCCAGCACTGGGGACTTGACATCCAAAGAATTACTTATAAAAACAAAGCACACAACCAAACTGAGAGTTAAAGTAAATGAGAACCTGAACAAGTTTTACATCCTTTCTCCAAAGAAGCTGCTATTCACAGAACTGATGAGCCATTTAAACATCTTTAACCAATGTTTAATGTCACTCTTCACTGAGTGTCTGCAGCCACATGGCTGTGGTGGAGATGATGCGTGAATCAGTGTGCGTTTGCCTTCTGGACAGCTTGGCAGTCTTTTGCTGTCATGGCAATGTTGCTGGGAGCCACGCGTAAAGCAGCATGGGCACCTGATGCCATCTGTCCTGCATCAGGAGCGTCTACGTTGGGGAGATGGACAGGCCCCGTCACACTGCAGCTGTCCTGCTGCTTCAACAGCAGCTGTGCATGGGCAGCTGCAATAACGGTGAGCTGCATGCTGTGAAAGGCGCACCTCACCTGCGCCCCGCTGCACCATGCCACTTGTAACAACATGTTTTTGGTATAGAAACAAATGAGCTACAATTCCTCCGTTTGACAAATTATGTTGTTCCCCTGATTCTGCATACATATGATAATCAGCAGATTTCTGTTTTCTTTAGAACTGGCTATATCTGCATCATTTAAAAGCTGCAGGTTCAACACGTGTGTGTTCGTTAGAAAGCATACTATGAAGTTACATCATTAGTAAGCAAGTTGTAAATATTTTCTAAAAGAAAGCACTACAAATGGTACAACCCTAAACATGCATGGAGTTTACACACGTGAATAACGTAAGACATCAGCAAACACATGGAATTTGAGTTAACACATTTGGGACTCAAAGGTTACAGTTAATAATAATAAGCACATCTGGAATCTGAAATATACAAAAGTAAACAGATCTGGGATTAAAGTTAATAATGGTAAACATACGTTTGACCTGACAGCTGTAAACTTACAGTACCTGAGGCCTGAAAGTTACAGTAATTAACACCCAGGACTTGACGTTTACAGCGTTAAAAACACCTTTGACCTAATAATTAAATAATTGTTGTTACATAGCCTTATTTTCTTAGATTTGCAAAATAAGGCACATTCTGTGTGAAAATGACTAGTGGCTAAATGGGTAGAACATCAGGCTGGGTCTCTTGGTTCAAAATTTACCCTAGAAACCAAGTGTGTCCCTGAGCAAGATGCTCAGTGCTAGCTCCCCAGGTGCTGTACAATGGCTGCCCACTGCTTCCCCCCAGGGTTTTGGATTAAATGCAGAGTACTGATTTTGCAGTGACTTGTATGTGTCATTTGTAAATTACTTTGGACAAAGGTGTCTGCTAAATGAATAAATGTAATGATGTCCATCATTAAACTGCTTATCCTGTTCTGGGTTTCAGGAGGCCTAGAGCACAAGCCAGGAAACACCCCAAACAGGACATCAACCCATCTAAGGGCAGCGTTAAAATTTAATATTGCAGTTTAATGCTGAACATCTCTTGGTCTGATTTAACAATTGTCTTCTCAGTGTAGGGTCAGAGGGTCCTCTCTGTCCATGGTTTTCTTTCTTGAAATCATAAAATAAACTGTGAGCACTGTAGTCAAAAGGTTAGCAGTTGAATATACAGACTGTGCTGACCTCTGAAACAAAGACCTACGCAGTCCTACTAGGTGTCACTTTGGCTTTGCTTATTAGACTACATAAAGCAGTAGGAGGTCAGAACGTCAATGAAAGTAGTACCAGAGTAAGCATCAGGTTCTAACGAGGCCTCAGTGGTAGTTGGGATGTAAAGAGTGGAAAAGAATGCAGTCAATCTCACTAAATCTATCGTTTCATCTATTTAATTACTTCTATGGTAGCATCATAATGGAATTGAAGTAGAAATTTATCAAAGACCTCAAATTTCAAGCAATATTTCATTTACAAAAAATTGGACTGTTAGTCAATCTAATCAGAGTTAATATCAAAGCATTTTCACCTCAGGTTTGTCACTGTCTTTTGTGCACAGTATCAATGCTAAATATTTCAGACGGTGTTCCTGAAAGAGTCACATATCTGAAGATGACGATTAAACAAGGATTTGTTACTCAGTGGAGTTTGATTAAGGATGTAGTCATTCCTAGAAATACTCAGAATAATTAAAGCACCCATCTTATTGTTACACTTCTGTTTTACATTTTCAGCCACAAACAGCAGATGATGTATCTGTGTGCACGGGTTTCTGGTGGCTGTGCTTTCACTGAGTGCATCTATGAAGCTATGAGTTTCAAAAAACGTTTTAATATATAGAACAGGATCCCCAAATTACAATTTCTTGATGGTTGCTGGACTGTCTCTTAATTTTCCCATCTGTTTTTAATTTTCCACACACACATACAAAAGCACGTGCACACGCCACACACAAACACATACGTACATGCACACGCATGCACAGACATTGCACACTGACACACACCTGCACACACCACACAGGCACTGAAAACAGTATGTGAATAACTATAACTAAAAAAATGCAACTACCAAAGACGACTGACCAAGACCCAGAGCCAATGGAGGGGGTCCCAAGGGTGACAATGGAGTTTGAGACAAGGAAGAGGGAGGCAGAGGGGAACACAAGGGAGGCCAAGGGGTGCTGAAGAAAGGTGGTGGAACCAATGGAGTTGCTAAGGACAAAAGACAAAGGGAGTTAGACAGGGGACCAGAGGCAGGAAGTGCAAGCAAACCCGCAGAACACGCAGACACGCTCGCGAAGGGAGATGGGACCGGCGATGACGGGACCTGAGCCGGCGACTCGGGAGATGGGGCTGGCCACGACAGGACCTGAGCCGGTGACTCGGGAGATGGGGCCGGCCACGACAGGACCTGAGCCGGCGACTCGGGAGATGGGGCCGGCCACGACAAGACCTGAGCCGGCGACTCAGGAGACGGGACCGGCCACGACAGGACCTGAGCCGGTGACAGGACCTGAGCCGGCAACTCGGAAGCCAGCAACAAGACCTGAGCCGGCGACTCGGGAGACAGGACTGGCGACTCGACCGGAGAAGTGCACTGGTCAGCAGGTAACACTGATCCATATAATGCCTGACCTGTGCCATTTGTATCTGCAGGGGGGAACCTCTAGGGTGCTCCAAGAGCAACAGGGACCATCACTGAAGCAGGTGTCCTCAGTTGTGTGCTCACAGAGGTCAGGGGAGTACAGATGAGCCTCTTTCAGGCTCAAAGGCGAACCTCCCACTATGGAGCACTCTTGAGATCAACTGCCTCTTGTTTTAACCCCACTAGACCATCAGTGGTGGTCTGGGTTTCTCCTGGACAGTTGGTGTGAGCTAAGGTCTGTTCAAGACTGGGCCACATCAGTGCCCACGGCACCACTCTGAGATGGTGGCACCTTGACCGAGGGGACAGGCACAGTCAGGGGAGACTTAACCAGGGACACAGGCACTGGCAGGTCCACCTGAAGGGTTAAAGAGACAGGGAGAGGTGGACCAGAATTCTGGGTAGTCAGGGAATCTGGGACTGTAGGGCAGGGCTGGACCTCATCCAGCACCAAGAGGGACAGAACCAAGGAGGACAGGGCCTGAGCTGGCAACACATGAGAGGTCTGACCATAAGCACCACCATCCACCTGAAGCAGGGAAGCCTGGAGACCTGAGGAGCCTATGAGGAGCCTATGAGGGACCCTTCAGAAACACCACCATTAGGGAGTGGGGTGACAGGCACACAGGCAGAGGGAACACTCAGCATGGCCACTTGTGCCAAGCAGGCAAGAGGGGTGAGGTCAAATGTGCAAAAGGGAGGTTTTAATAAAGGGCAAAACAAAGTATAAACATAGGTAACAAGAGAAACAATGCTAAATTGCGAACAATAGGGTGAACCAAACCAAACTATAGATGACAGGGGAAACAACCAATGTTTTAGACTAACTACAAGAATACAACAGCACAATAAGTTCACTCTAACATGAAGGCCACAGTTACAGCAAGTTTACTACAACAACTGGCAAAGGACACAGTGAGACAGGGGCTTCTATCACAGGGGAATAACAAGACACAGTCAGAATTTACTAATTACAATACAGGGAGAACAAGATAACGAAGTACCAACAATGACTCAGCACAAAGGGGATAGGAGAAAGGGTGACATCTAGGGTACACAAGGGTCATGACAAGCAGAGGTGTTATAGTTTACTCTCTCACCCACTGCAGCGCACACACACACACACACACACACACACGGGCAATATAAATTACCACTTTGCCTGAATTGTGTGTTTGAACTGTGGACAGCACCCAGAACATTGAGAATAAACATATTCATACAGTAGGACATTTAAAAACAGTGCAAAGAAATTCAGTCCTGCAAGCAGCTGTGGACATACTAGTAGAACATGTAGCGGCATATTTGTATATTTATTTGAATAATTAGTAGGATTCCACCAATTGGAAATCAGTATTGGGTGAAGTATAAAAATTGTGGAAGAATGTAATATGCAGAGAATTCAAGAGTTCTTTCAAGACAACTAAGTACCAGTATTTTAGGTCTAATTCTGTTTCCCACCACAGAGAGAGGATAGAACAGACGTGACCAAAACGCTAACCACAGAGCTACTTTGGAAATTTTGGAAATTTGGAATAACTATATTTCAAGACATGGCAGAACAAAGGGCAGGAGTAGAACTTTGTCCTCATGACACAGAGGATTTCCCCTTGTCTTATGAAAACGCTGTACCATGCCTTTGTTGCATTATTCAGAGACATCAAAAGCAAAGGGTATGTGCTGGAAGATTAATGACGTTGCCAGTATGTGTTCAGAAAGAACTCACTTAGTTTAACTTGCTTTTGAAACTTCCTTTGTGTATAATATCACATTCTGCCTTTCTGTTGGTTATGAGCCACAACAGACCATACAGAGCAGTTCATTTTTAGGCATTTGGGTACTTGTTCGTGGTATGCTGCGACCACGGTATCTGCCTCAGTCGTCTTTTCCAATGTGATTTTGTGAACATCACCATCAGACCTCAAGCGCAGCCTCGGAGTGCTTTTGTGCTCACACTACAGAGAGGTTTCGGACTTCCGTGCAGAAAAAGTCATGTCAAATGTCATGTTTGCTCCTAGTCCTGGGCTGTAGTTCACCAAAGTATTCTACACATGGAGCTTCTTAATTCTACTGCTTTAATTCTCTTTATATTCGGTTGAACTGGTGTTCGGTGCAGTACAGTTTGTAATGGAAATAATTCTGATCAGTACAAACCTTTTTTTGGTTTACTGTTTCTTTTTTCATTATGGAATCTGTTTTCCTATTATATTTCCTTGTCTTCACCTAGGATAGAACCTTTTCCTGCTTTATGTGACAAAGTTTTGGATTTTGATTCTGGAGATGTTTTTCCTAAAAACACAACGCCATTTTCCCAAGAATTTGTTACACCAGAAAACAAACCACACGAAGTAATCTAGATGGTGCTTAAATTAGTCAAACCCAGTTTTACTTTGAAAAATGGGGTTGCGCAGTAACGGCAACCTTTAGCGAGGAATTTGTTTGTGTGGTGATTAAAGAAATCTTTTATTTGAGCGTACAGTTCCTGTTCTTGTCCCTCGTTTATGGTAGCGGTTGCTAAGCAGGGGTGAGTGCAGTATTCAACCCAGCGATGAAGGACAGGGAAGCAAGAAGTATCAGTGGTCAAAACATTTTGGTAATAAACTGTCACAGTGACCATATTGTAATTTCCCAAAACTACACTCTTAAATCTGGTCCTGAATGCAGTTATGGTCTATTTAGTCTCTAAAAAACACCACAAACGTAACAGAAGAGACATTGGCAAGTCTTGGCTCTTATATATTACTGTAATAATGTTTGAGGGCAAAGTAGCAAAAATTCTGAGTCACTGACCGAGTACGTTCAGTTAAGTTTCATTCTCATTCTGGGGTTATATTTTTTTCATTCAGGACCTCAATTTACGATAATACAACACTGTCAATACTTGAAAGATGGTCAATCAGTTAAATATTAAATAAAAAAGCTGCTACATGTCAGAGTTCTTCCTGAAGGTAGTAAATATAGATTTAAACATATCTGACTTGATACTATTTCTATTTTTTTTCCAGGCCTGTATATCCTATGGGTAAGGTCATTGTTGACTGTGAGGAACCATTCATTTCTTTTTCAATTTTAGCCAGAAAGGAGCTCATGGGGTATCTACTCAAGAGTGTGTGAAGAAATACTGTAGAAGTACATCGACGTTCCTGAAACAACTGAAACAAACAGTCTTATTCTGAGGATCAGATTACAGTATTTCAAAAACATGACTGGAAATTATTTTATACCAACTTTCCACAGACCTTCACTCTTCTTGTTTTTTACCCACGGTTCAACTTCTATAAACAACTTTTAACATGGCCTGTTGTGGACCTATTAGTTTCAGAATTTGGGTAACTGACACAGAGAAAGGCACAAATTAACTCACACTGGGATTTTTGGAGCAGTATGAGGAGTTACATTACTTTATAGCTAGTTAAGGCTACAACCTTGTCCTTGTCATAGTTTACACAAAGGCAGTTACTGCTCGATGCGTTTTCTACTCAATCAATAAAACAGTGCAGTACTATTTTATAAAAGGTCTGACATCAGATTCATAAAACCAAATCAGTTTTAGTCATTGCTGAGAGGTATATCATTCTTAACATCCCTTATCTTAACATCCATTATCTTAACATCCATTAGCTTGCAGCTGGGAGCAATACAGTCAATCAACAAAAAACAATAAAAACTATTTTTCCACTTTAATTGCCATGTAATTTGAGACCAAAACATGCATACGTTAGTGGTCTTTGTGGATCTATGTGTGTCCGTATTTTACGAGTTACAGCGAAGTCCTGGTTGTTTTATGCCCTCTGCACTAGGCGCCTCCACACAGCATGCTGCTCCAGGGACATCCAAGGAGAGGCTGGCCCAGCAAATCTAACATGGCTGGAGGCCAAGTCTAAGGGCACAATTGGCAGCTTTAACAGGCAGTGACCTACTCTGTCAGTGGGAGAGGAGGAAATAGTAAATGTCAGCTAATCACGTCTCCAGAAGAAATGAGGTGGAGATGAAAGAATGTTGGGATGGTTCAGTCCTTTGTCCACATTGGTAATGGTAGTTTCCACCCCCATGGCTTTGGACACCACACCCATGTGCTGTATTCTGTAAATGTTAGATTCTGAGAATATATTACTATGTCTAATTTAACTCTTTTCATTTAGTAGTAAATCAAACATTTCAGTGAATAGTGTATTTTCTGAGTTTCTCACCAGTTAAAAGTAATAAGTCAAGGCAGTGTGTATTACTAAGTAACACTTCTGAGAACTGGCATTCTAATAAGACATCTAAATCTGCTACCTTCTAAAACAGTGGACCAACTTTTTTCATAATCCATTATAAGCCGTGTAAAACAGTCACTTTCAAGTACAGGAGAAACAGATGAATGCCAGTTTTATTGTCCTGCACAGTCAGATATATACCTTGTGCAAAGTACATCTGACAGAATATTAATTAAAGTCATTACATCTCTAATAATAAGCAGCAATCTGCCATCCTTGATGTGTCAGTAATATCGTTATTACTATATCAAGTCCCTATTTTCTTCTCTGGTCACAAAAAACCCATTATATAGTATCAAAATAGTGTGTATGCAAACATACATACTGCCTGCTGTTGCTATGACAACCTGCTTCTGACACCATGATGAATGACACCTTATAAAGGCAAAGGGATTTTAAATAAATAAATCAGACTTACAGGATGACTGTCTCCCTCAGGGCACGCCATTTCTCTGACATAAAAAGGGGGACAATGACGCACACATATTTCCCCCAACATTCCCTTCCCTAAGCACGCTGTCACGGCACACCCAGGTGCTCTCCCTCATGATACACCACAAAGCACGTGCAGTGGGGTTTCAACAATGGAAGAAATTAACCGATACCCAGTTACAGTGTCTCCTCGTAAAATCTCAAACCGTAGTCACTTGCCAGCTAGCTGTATTTCAATCACAGCAGCGAGCTGCATTGCAGGACTAATTTTTGATAATATTCCTCCTGTTATTGCTTGACTTCTGTTCAAAACCCTGTCAATTGCCATATTTTGCTGATTTGCCAGCTTTTGAAATAAAGGAGAGACAGAGAGACGGCATTGTTTCAGAGCTCTGAATTATATTTACAGTACATATCTTTCACAGCCATTTACTTGTTTATGGAGAAAGCTGAAGTGAGCAGTGATGGGCACATCGTGATTTACCATTTTAGTTTTATGTTGATTTCAACAATTACATGAAATGGTATTTAGATGAACATTGGTGTTGTTTTTTATGTTTTCAGTACTTGATTAGTTCCCCATTTTTTCCATTAAAAAAACTAAATAAGGAAAGATAAGTAGCTTTTTAAAGCATGTTCTATGTTTCTTACTGTGGAGGACAGCAGCTCAGTGTGGAACATTGTTCCCTCAGTAATACATGGCTGCCCTTTCTTTTCTGATCCCCCTGTGTCCTTGATCAGGACAAAAGGTTGAGGACAGTGAACGGATGACAAATAAGTGCTTTTATTAAAGGAGAGTGCCTGTGTTTCTTCTCACGCTACAGTCTACTTTCAGTGTCCTTGAGACATCATTATTAGGTAGGTGGAAAAACAGATTATAAGGAATATAAGGAACTAAGCCCTGTGGTGGGTGGGCATCCTGCCCTGGGTGTCCCCTGCCCTGCGCTTCCTGGGATGGGCTCCAGGCTTCCTGCGGCCCTGAATTGGATAAGGAGGTATAGCAAATTATGGATGGATGGATAGATGGAGCTGAGCATGGTGGCTCAGTGGTTAGCCCCCTTGCCTCACATCTCCAGCTTTGATAGTGTCTGTGTGATTGTGCCCTGCCAAGGGGTTGTACCATGTCCTGGGTGCTCCCTGCCTTGTGCCCCTAAGCTACCCAAGATAGGCTCCAGCCCCTACCCACAACACCCCCTCACAACCCTGCATAGCACTTACAACTGTGAGTAGACAAAAGTGCAGTCTCATTTGCCAGTCCCTTGTGTCAGTCTATTTCCTGCCTCAGTCTTGATTAAGATGAAAATTAAAAATAAAGTACCAACAGCCAAAATGAAAACACAGGTGATGCCATGTATTGCTGATATGGCTTAAATATATAAGATTTTCTAACCTCAGTTCAGCATGAATAGGAGATTCTCCTTCCAAGTAACTGAGGATCCAGGGTAACAGGGACAGCAAAGTTGCTGAGTAAATCCATGCTGATCACTATGTTCAGCATCCCTGAAAAATGCACGTTTTATATTTGTGAAAAGATCACTTCCCATTCCTCACTCTTGGGGAGTGAATATTCCCAGAGTTCCAATGGTGCAACTCTGCAGGCAGAAATGATCAACAGCCGGTGGGACTGAACATTTCTTGTGCCTCTGCATGCTACATAGTCCAGGTTAGTCTCAACACTGCAGTGTAAACCCGTTTGGAAAGGTGCTCCTCTGTGAGGTTACAGGGCATGGAGCAGTCCAGAGAGCTGTGTAGATGCACGTGCTGTCTGTGACATTAGACAACTTCCAGCTAGCACAAACCATTTTAAATACCACAGTACCCACAGGTGACTCTGGTATTTCAACCCCAGATATTCAGAGTTGTCAGTCCACAAATGTTTTGAATGAAAACAAGCATCTAAGTCATATACAGGGCCTTCGGAAAGTATTCATTGGTGTTTGTCCTGTTTTATTGGAGAACAACCTGGAATTAAAATGGGTTTTTTTTGGGGGGGGGTTATTGTATCATTTAATTTACATAACATGACTTTGATGGTGCAAAATGTTTTTTAATTGTGACACAAATAATTAGCGCAAACAAACTGAAGTCTGGAGGATGCTGTGAAACCCCTACATTAGATGTGGTCCAACGAATTAACTTCAGAAGTCCCATAATTAGTTGAATAAGGTCCATTTGTGTGCAGTCAGGGTCACATGATCTGTCACATGATGTCAGTATAAATACAACTGGTTTGAAATGCCCCCAAGTCTGCAAGGCTGATATCCAAGCAACATGAAGACCAAGGGGCTCTCCAGAGAGGTCAAAGACAAAGCTGTGGAGAAGTATAGATCAGGGTTGGGTTATAAATAATAATATCCCAAACTTTGAACATCCCACAGAGCACCATTATGTCATTATAACTAAATGAAAAGAATATGGCACCACTAAAAATCCAACAAAGCTGCCCACCAAAACTCACACAGAGGGCAAGAAGAATGCAACAAAAACCCCAAAGATAACACTGAAGGAGCTGCAAAGATCCAAAGCGGAGATGGGAGTGTTCATCCACAGGATCACTTTAAGCCTTACGCACCACAGAGTAGCGCTTTATGGAAAAATGGCCAGAAAAAAGCCAATGTTTAAAGATAAAATTAGAAAACACCTTTGGAGTTTGTCAAACAGCATGCAGCAGACCCCCCAAACAAATGGAAGAAGGTTGTCTGGTCAGATGAAACTAAAATTGAAATTGAATTGAACACTTCCCATCATCCCGAGAGTACAATCCCCACAGTGAATCCCCACAGCATCATGCTGTGGAGATGCATTTCATCAGCAGACACCAGAAGACTGGTCAGGACTGAAAGGGAAATGGATGGTACTACATGCAGGGCAATTCTCGAAGAAAACCTGATTCAATCTACCTTACAATTGAGACTGGGATGAAGGTTTACCTTCCAGTGGGACAATGAACTTAAACATACTGCTAAATCTACACTGGAGGGGTTTAAAGAAAAACATGTAAATGTCTTATGCACCCCCAGATTTCTGTTTATGTGTCTTAATTGTCTGTGTCAGAATAAAAAAAAACTTTGCATCTTCAAAGTCATAGGCATGTTGTGAAAATCATATGACACAAACCACCCAAAAATCAAATTAAGTCAAGGTTATAATGTCTAAAAAAAACAGGATAAACCTGTGAAGGTGAATACTTTTGCAAGGCCCTGTATTCAAATATACCCAGTTTGTGGTGAACATGCTTGTTTTGTGCTTTAACATGCTACAAAGTTAATGTCTCTTGTAAAGATAATAGCTTAATAACGTTAGATCCAAAATCTCACATTTATTCATTTTGCAGATGCTTTTATCGAAAGCGACTCAACATTTCATATACATGTTAAAGCAATATTGGTTTGTGTTTAACCCATCCCCCTGGGGGAGGGGGGGGGGCAGTGGGCAGCCACATACAGCACCCGGGGAGCTAGCATTTGAGTCTCTTGTTCAAGGATGTAGCTAGCAGCTTGGATTCAAACAGGAAGACTCCCGCATCATAGCCTGCTGGTCTACCCATTAAGCCACCAGCACACTCAGTTTATTATCAACAGCATAGGGTTTCAACAGTGCAACACAAAGTATAAAATCTGAACAGTAAGTCCAGGCAGAAGAGTCGAGAACAATAAAAAAGTATCAATCCATCAGGAAAAAAACAGTAAGTCACAAGGAAATTGATTCAGATGGCTGGGGCCTTGAAACACAGGGAGATCAGGACACACAAAACTGAGGGAAAGATCAGAAGAATCACCCAATGCGCGCACGCACGCACGCACACATGGAGCAACAGCAGCTCGTACAGTGGAGAAAAACTAAATAGATCTACAAAACGTTCAGGAAACAGGCCAACGTTCAGGCCAACAGGTCAAACTGTTAAATTATTAATAAATTATGGATTTTCTGGGTAAAGCTGAAACAAGGTAGTGAGTGGGTGTGGTTTATTATTAACATAAATGGATGCTTGTGGAGTGTGGCTACGATGTGTGCAATGAAAGGCAGAGTGGCCAATGCCATTACATCTTTATCCTTCAGCCTTTATTTGTGGTAAAACAGTTTTTAATACATGCACAAATACAGTGATCAAAATGTAAAATTTACTATGTACAAATAAGGTGTATAACAAAAATTTAACACTTAATTGCCCTGTGTGTGTGTGTGTATATGTGTGTGTGTACCCTGTGACTGGTTGGTACCCTGTCCAGTGTGTTTGTTGCTTCACACCCTAGGCTGCCTGGGATAGGCTCCAGGCCACCTACAACCCCAAATGGAATAAGCAGTTGGATGGGTCAATCAATCAATGGATGGATGTTTAAATAAAATGTACATGCTTTGAATAGTTTTAAGTATTCACAAGTGTCTGACAGATAAATTATGAAAAACTTGAAAACTTATGTTTGAATGTAACAATCCTTTGTTTACCTAATATTTTTTCATAGTACATTATTAATCCCATAGAGAAATTACTTATTTAACCAACCCACCTTAGGGGAACAGTGGGCAGCCATTACTCAGCACTCAGGGAGTTTTACATTCAGACCTGTAGAATTTACATTTACCACTGCTCTTATAACTACCCAGTTCATTTAAAGGCAGCCTTTGTGTGAAGAGCTGCAGTGGCTGGTTGTTCTGTCCCTGTTTTTTAAACCACCCATTTTCCAATGTCTCCTTTGATGTATAGGGAACAGCCAAACAGAGTGACAGCAGTATATAACAAGTGAGGAAATGTAATTCCTGCAGTAGCACACGCTTAGTGTGTAGCCCCAGGAGAAAGCCTAAATATCTAGGCAGAGTATTGGTAGGCAATTGCTCTTGGGGTGAATTTGATGAAAATGACAGAAGAGGAGTCACTGCTGTGAGCAAGTGTAATGTGCAATCAAACATGAAAGGGCCTCCTGTTAGACAGAGGGTATTTACCGAGGGAGAGACAGGAGGACAAACTGAGGAATAGAGCACCAGCAATTCTGAGCAAAAGTGTGGCAAATCACAGAAGATAGACCTGAGCAGATACAAACGGTGGTGCTAATAACAGGCTGCCCATTGAGTACCGCTTCCAGCCCCACTTCACGTTATCGTGGCATCACTGCAAAGCTGATCACATAAAGGAGCACTGTACAACAGCTCCTGTCAACTCATTAACAGCACAAGATGTTCTGTGCTTAGAACAGAAATGCATATATACATACATACACTGTATACAGAGACATAGTTTGTTTTATTAACTAACATTTAGTATAACTATTTCTAGTATAACTATTCCATATCATTTTGCACATGTTTGATGACAAAGTCTTTGAAAGTATGATAAAGTAATAAAATTTTCTTCAACAGCAGCACTACAGCCAGATCCATAAATAGCTGGACATTGACAGTTATTCTTTTCAATTCAATTTATTTATATAGCGCCTTTCGCATCAATGTCCCTCTTTTATCCTTACAGAACAGAATACTGAAGCTAAACGTAAGGAATAAATCAGCTCAAAGTGCAGAATTTCATCTTTGAGGGCAACATATAGGCATAACAGCAGCTTTTGTATGAATAACCCCTTTTAAAGTAACACATAAAACATGTACAATTAATGTCATGGGTGGCATCTGCAACTCTATGAAGTACAAACAGCTATCAGTCTCACTGACACAGGCCATCATTAGGCTGGAGGGGGGAATAATAAAAATAAAATAAAAATTGTTAATTTTTGGCCACACCCAATCTGGTTCATTCTCAAAAAAAATAAATAAATACATAAATAAATATACCATACTGGACAGTTCAGAAACACCACAAGACCAGGAAAAACCAGTGGTGAGAGGTGAATTGTTTTCTTGGTGAACAGAAAACTCCCTTGACAACATTTGGGCAGATGAACACAATCCACAATCCAGGTGTGTCTCAATCAGGAACAGATTTCACCAATGAAAACAGGTTTTTTCCCCACAAGATGTAACCTGGCCTCAAAGGCAAAATTAGATGAGCTTACCAAGAAAGCATACAGCTAAACAGCTGGTACACCTTTGAAGCAACATCCTATGAATAGAAGAGCCAGAAATCAATTTTAACCAGAATAATGGTAAGAGAAAAGTGGAAAGAAGTGCAACGAAGAAACTGCTAATGACCTGAAGGACACCACCTCATCTGTAATACCTGGTCAAGGTCATGTTATGGTATGGGCACATATGCCTGGCTGCCTTGTATTAAATTGATGATGTGACACTTTACAAAAGCAACAGGAAGAATTTAAGTGTACAGGGCTTCAAGCTCCTTGGAAAATGAATCACACACACACACACACACACACACACACACACACACACACACACACACACACACTGCAGATGGACAATAAAGACAACTGAAAGAAATCCAAGACTTTTTAAGCAAATAAATAGAATGTTCTACAGTGGTCAGGTCAGTCCTGAGTATACATCTCTCTTGAAAAAGACAAAATGGACCAAGAAAATGATAAACTGTGTCACTTTCTAACTACTTATGGACCTGACTGCATGTGAGATTACTTGTAAGAAAATACATTTTCAAATCTTTTAAACCATCTCATCATACACTTCCTTGCAAACCACTCATTTGGCCCACAACAGTCTACTTCAGTGTAGTGGGTCAGTTCTGGAGGTTTGTTGCATTATACACAGTTGGCACTTTGGCTTACTGCCAACACCTGTCAATCCCACAATTCACTGCTCTTCCTACCACTTTATGACACAGCCACTTCTGGCTTAATACTCTTCAGCAGTCATTGTGGATCCCACCATGTGGTTTCACTAATTGCTTAATTAGCCTTGATTGAGCTGTTACAACATAATTTAACATGTTCCACCAAATGTTTGAAAGCGACAGACTGTTTTAATAACATTTTGCAGGTGCAATTCTGCTAACACAAAAACCCAAACAATTGTCCTTATCCAGACTGTCATCACTTGCTCTTTATTAATTAATGTGAAGCTGTCTTCAGCAGCTTGAGTGTTCATTTGCAGAAAAGCATTAAATAATAATTTGTTTATCAGTAAGGTGTGTACATGTTTATTTATATGCTTAAATTTTTTTCTTCACTACAAAAATTATTTCAATAATTTTAAGAATCTTAAAATTAAATGGGGGTCTAGATAAACACAGTAGTTTCGCTAAAGTGAGTTTGCCTTAAGAGTCATACATTGCAGGTACCAAGAAGAAATACCATGTACTAGAAAGAGCATTGTCACTTACACTGACAGTTGTTTGTTTAAAACATTTTCAGTAGGGAAGCAGGTAGTGAGGACATTATTAAGGCATTATGTGAGGGCATTATTAAGGCATTATGTGAGGGCATTATTAAGCAAACGTGAAAGTAATACATTCATGGTTTGCAGTATGGAAATTCTACCACAAAATGTCCTACTCAGGACATTTTGTGGTAAAATTGTCCCGTAGTTAGGATCTCACACTGGATCCTTCACTTTGTTACTTCTCTTTTACCTTTTGTCATTATAATTTCATTTAATTTGTTCTACAAATGACTGCAACATGTAAAGGATATCATTTGTGTTCACTTAGCTTTGTTGTGACAGGCACTGTATAAAAATAAACTGTATTTAGTTTAAAAGCATGCACAGACATAGCAGTTGTTTCAGACACCTTACAATTTCCCTCAGCGGTGTTTTGAACAGGTTGTGTGTGTACTGCTCTGTTTTAACAATCTGGAAGTTCAATGCTGAACTTTATTTACTAAAAGAGTGTATTACTTATGGGGAAAGAAATGGAATATAAATGTTCATCAAAATAACTGGATGGCATGAAAACCAGCAGGTTTAATACCTTGTAATTAGTGGCCTGGTGGCTCAAAACGGGTAGAACATCAGGCTGGAATGCAGAAGTTTCCTGGATCAAAATGCTTCCCAGGCACCAGGTACGTCCCTGAGCAAGCCACTCCAAAAAAAAAAAAAAACACTAGGTCTCCAGGTGCCATGTGTGGCTGGCCACTGCTCCCCCCAGGGGGAGGGGTTAAATGCAGGGAAAAAATTCCTTATACATGTGTGTGATAAACATACTTGGCCATGAACTTGATTCCTCTTCCTCCGTGTTCTTGTTTAAACCATCAGGATGTCAAAAGGATGGGAGTAGATACATTCATGTACATAATGAAACTCAAGCAAGCCCTGATGTGCAGCATATCAGCTGCTCTTGGTAATAAGTCATTATGCTGAGGGGGGGCTTGATGTTTTAAGCACCATGCAGTTGTAACACTTGCACCATGGAGAGCATGATTACCAGCACCTTAGTGCCTCACTATGGCAATTAGACTTCACCTCAAGAGCAGGATTTGAACTACAACCTGCTAGTCAGTCCTTGCAAGGTATTATTCTGTTTTCACATGACAAATTCTGAGCAGTCTTCTGCTAACCCCTGTGCCTGTGTTCTACTTTCCCACCTGCTTCCCATCCAGCCTTCTTGCCTAAACTTCCAAGCCTGCTTTCTTGTTGTCGTCATCCCACACAGATTCTTTTTGTTCACCAACCCTATGTGTGACTTATTTAAATAGCTTTTTTTCTGGTTACAGTAAACGATTTAATAAAGGCACACCTCTGAAAATTAGTTCAGTCTCGCCAGTGTTTCATGAGTATTACAGCAGCATGTGCAAAATATAAGGCCATGGATCCGGCTGGACAGAGGATGTCATTTCAAAACTTTATTGAGATACACACAGCCCCCCTGGACAAGTTCTCTTGGGCCGCCCCATACTCTTCCTCTGCAGCTGACAAGCCAATTATGCACCTCTCGTGAGTAAGTTTGATATTAGCGATTATACTATTTTATCTGAAAATCAAAGCATTAACCCAGTCAGTACATTAAGTAGATATTAAACAACATCCAGGCACATATTTTGTACATATTTGTATTTGTTCATAGTAAGTGGCACTCCTTATGTAATGACGTGTGTATAACAATGGCCTGTATTAGGAGCAGTTGTGGTCAGCTTTAGTGTGCTGTTGCTGCTCATTAATCAGCTATAGGAGCCTTAAATAAAAATAACAGAGCTACAAATGGAAGCACAATAGAGTAAATGCAAGAGTTCAACTACCTCTGCTGCAGAACCAGTGAGGGGGATCTGAGTCCAATGTGAAATGCTTGCTTGACTGTGCCACAACCTGTGGGCCTCAGGTGGGCCTTGGGGGTTCTGGCCATGGTCGAGGGAGCAATTTGTAGTTTGTGCTTGTCCAGATGTTGGCCTAATTTGAAGAGACTACTAGCATATGTGGCTTGTACATGGCTGTTGTCTGTGTGGGAATGTGTGTGTGTGTGTGTGTGTGTGTGTGTGTGTGTGTGTGTGTGTTTGACTGTGTCCTTTGGGTTTGTTGGATTTTGCACCCATTTTATTCCTGTTTGATGTTCAGCACTTTCAGCATTCCTGGTCATCTGAGGTGACATTAGTGTCAATATATTCACCGTTGTGGCCTATAATGCAGCGCCCTACATGGACTAACAATATTTATTCTGTTCATCAGAATGCTTGCTGATCAATTTTCTAACTAACCAAATGCCACTATACCTTATAGAATGTTTAAATGAATTGAAAATCTATTATGGGTATTGCGTTGCTAAGGGTTATGTCCTTTCATCGTATTTGACTTTACTTTCAAGTGCTTTTCATTTGCCTACCACGGGGATGGGGGATCACCTTCCTGGAGGGTCACAGTGGGTGCAGGTATTTGTTTCAGCCAATTCATTCAATTTCATTTGACCACTGTCTCAAATATCAATAAAATCATTGCTTGGTTCTCTTAATTTATTGACAAAGATGAAAGTTGAAAGTGAGACTGTTTTTAAGATCTGTAACAAAAATATAAATGACACATTACAATGTCACTCTAACTGCAGAAACTGAATGGAAAATGTCTGGATAATTCAGCATGGTGTTTATTTCAAAGTAATAGTCATTAATTGTATGCAAAGTGTAATAGTTACAGTACAAACAAACAGCACTAATAGGTGCTAATGACAATGAATACTTAATCAAGAACAGTGATTTAAATGATTATTAACAAGAAATGGATTAACATATATTTTTTTATGTTAAGAAGCAATATCAGTACATTTTTGTGATGCTTTTACAGTAAAATTCTTATTAAAATGAATAAAGGTTGTTGAGAATTTCTGGATTAACACAGTAATTATGTAAAAAAATCAAGAATGTTTAATTCATAATGTTTAATTCACACAGGTTCGTTTCAAAGCAGAAATTGGCTGAAGCAAAAACCTGCAGCCACTGAGGCTCCCCAGGACTGTAGTTCCCCAGCCCTGCTTAAGAGTAAGGCGACTGGCATGATCTGTTATCTACGTATTGAATAAAGTTCTTCTGTTAGGATCAGCTTCAAAGAGAATTTGATTTAATTTTTCTGTTCATAACATTCCCCATGAGTCAATCAGTTATCTTCTTAAATGCTTCATCCAGTTAAGAGTCACGGGGAAGCCTGGAGCCCATCCCAGAACACATAGGGCACAGGGCAGGGGACATCCAGGGTGGGGCACCAACCCACTGCAGGGAACACACACTCCATATAGGCAATTTGGAGGCACCAATCAACTTAACCCACATGTTTTTGGATTGTGGGAGGAAACCAAAAAACCTGGAGAAAACCCACCAAGCACAGGGAGAACATGCAAACTCCACACACACAGACCCACGGCGGGAAACGAACCCC
Organism: Chitala chitala; assembly: GCA_025773905.1. Classification (NCBI taxonomy): domain Eukaryota; kingdom Metazoa; phylum Chordata; class Actinopteri; order Osteoglossiformes; family Notopteridae; genus Chitala; species Chitala chitala. The sequence continues at coordinate 58,741 of JABJVR010048325.1, forward strand.
AGGCCTCGAGGTGCTATGCGACGGTGCTAATCACCATGCCACCATGCTGCCTCCCCATGAGTTTTTTTTATAATGTAAAACTAGCTCTGTCTCTCTGAAAGGGGTCTAACGGTACTAAAAACACTTGTTGGGAGACTGTAGCCAACCTAAGGAGAGGCCTAGTCACAGCAGTGTGGTAGACTTGGTGTTGTAGGTTTGGAATAAGAGAGAGGAGCATGGTATTACTTCACATCTGGATTTGTTGGGCAGTATGTATGATTTAAAACGTACAGCCTTCCAAACACGTGGCTCGTGATTTTACTAATGGCTGCGTCAATATAGAAATATCTTGAAACCACCACCTTTCTATGTGGCAGGGCACTGGAGAACATGCATTATCCAAAGAGTTATTGCCAGCAGGTACCATATGGAAGGGGCATGGCCTACAGGTGGCCACTGCACTACATCTTGGCACAGTGTGGGCATACTCACATCTACCAGCCCTCATCCTGGTGTCATAGGGACAACAAGGGCTCAAACTTGTGACCTTGCTGCCCCAACAGAGTTGCCAGACAAGATGATTAGCCCACTCAGCTACAGACCCAAGTCTCTTGCTAGAGGGGCTAATTGCACTCTTGTCCTTACTACCAGGGAATTCTCACAGTAGCATTTTCACAGCTGCTACACTGGCACAATGTGGGCATTCTCACATCTATCTGCCTTCATTCTGGCAGCCTGCCTCCCTCACAGATGCTGCTACCTGTACAGACACATGTGGCATAAGTCTTGGTTATGTAAGTGAAAGGTAGGTTTGTAAATGCATGTGTGCATGCATGCCCTGTAATGGGCTGTCTTTCTTCCAAGGACTCTGCTGCCTTGTGCCCTAGGCTGTCTGGCAGAGGCACCAGGTCACCTGTGGCCCTGAATGGGATAAGCGATTGGCTAATGGATGATGTAGTTTAGGACTATGCCTTGGCCCTAGACACATGTCATTACTTGATCACAGAGACCCAAAGACAACTTTCTTTTTTTTTCTGCACCTATAAATGGAAACAATTTATTTAAACGGAAGCTACATAGCTAACAAGTGACACACTTAGTTTGTTTACATTCAGATAAATTGTATTTTCATTCACCTTATTCACTGAACAGCAGGTACAACCTGGTCTCCAGTTACACTGGGAACACATTAGAAAACATAAAGGTTCTCTTTCTCAACAGAAGATTAGAGTCCTTACACATTCCCAAGTGAGCGGATGAGAGATGTCATGCCTTCCTTAGCGCTTCGGCTTCCAGTCTTGTGAGAAGTGGAGTCATTGGAAGGGCAGATGTGTGTGATATCGCTGTACAGAGCAGCAGTGACATGTTACACCTTTCTCACTGAAAAACTCATCGAACTGTTTATACAGCAGATCTTTGTACAAATATAAGTGTTGATGAAAGTAAGAAAAAGACATTGTAATAAAACGAAACGTCATTTAAAAAGACTTACTGTGAGTGTACTATCGCAAACTAAAAAACATGCCATCACTGACTAGTGTACATGCATTTGGGCTAAACAGTGCTGCATGAGGACTTTTCCCTTTATCCAGTTTCTGAGACAGATGCTCAACATGTTCCTCTGCTTCACAGTCATGTGGGCCAAATCACCTTCCTGGGTCTACATGACACCTCATCTGGGACTGACTCTTGACACTGAAGACTGAAGTGAGGATGTGTAAATAAAGGGTGTTTTTGTGTAAAACACCAAAAAGCAAGCCCCAGAACCCTCACTAAACAGCTTTGACTGCTTTTTTCTGTAAGGTAATTTTTTGTTTTATATTTTTACATTATACCTTGCATAAATTCAGAACACAGGAAAAGGTTCACAATTCCAAAATATGACAATGCAACATTTTGGATATGCTAGCTGGATAAGAAAATCATAATACAGTCTCATATATATGCTACAGCAGGTTCTGGGTGTAGGAAGGGTTTCTGAACTGGGTGGGACAGCTTAGTGGGGGCTTGGAAGAACCTTTGATTTTTGAAGCGTGGAACAATCTATAATGACTCAAATGCCTCTGCAGTAGCTGTAATTTATATGACATCATAAATATAATGAAACGGGCATATCAGGTCCCGTTATGGCAGCTCTCCCTGCTGTTTCTCACTATTTTATTATCAATCTTCAGCTTCCTTCTGATGCAGTGGATAGCTAAGCATATTAGTTTCCATGGCAGCGGCCACGGAGATCTGTATGCCGCAACACACTGTCAGGAGTACCAATGTGTTCTAGCCCCAGCAGAGCAGACAGCCTGGTCGACCCGCTTGGCACCATTTCCCAATTGCACCAAAAGATGTTCGGGGAAGTGTACTCAAACAGAGCACATTAGAAAATGAAATTCAGGACTGCACAGAAAATGCAACATAATGGTAAAGATGAAAACTGATAATGTAAGGTATATTAAACTTATATGCTATTTCAAAACATCATCACTATTACAAATACCAGTACAGTCATGTTTTTTTTTCTGCAATACCTTTAATTGTACGTAGTTCAAAAGAACAAGTATTTAACAAACATTCATCTTCACTGAATTTTCACTGTTAAACAAAATTGTCTTAACTGAAGCCTGTCACCTATATTAAGCCAATCCGAATAAGCAAAATGACATGTCAAATCATAAACAAATAAATGTTTGCCCTAAGTCACTGGTTCCCAACCTTGGGCTTATGACCCCACGTGGGGTCAGCTAACATAGACAGGTAGATGGAGTAATCAAAAATGGGTAAAATAGATTTTTAAAAATTTGTTTGTAAATTTAAAACAATAAATATATTAATAAAGTGAATGAGACGAGATTAAGATATTGTGTCATATATAGATCATTATTAAAATATACCAGAAATGGGAAGAAATTATCAATTTTTTAAAAACTAGGGTCGTTAAACAATTCAGACGTAAAAAAGGTGTCATGAGCTCAAAAAAGATTGAAACTAGTTTTCATTTATTTTTTATTTTTTAGAACGTTTCGAATGGGTGAAAGAATTTGATCTGACTAAATAACGCCGAGCAATGCTCGTGCACAGGTGTTCTTCCGCCGTCATATTTTGCTGTATACCTGCAGCAAACGACATGACCGCAGTTCCTTCCAGACTTAAATTCTTTTAATTTCCCTTTCTCTTTCGGCTGCGTTGGGAACGTTTATTACTTACATGCAATCCTGCCAGAAGTGTCACGGACTTCAGAATAAGCAGGCATATTCAAAATACGTAAATTCAACATTGCACCTATTATGAAAATAGATCATTTAAAATCTTAGCCTATGAGATATACCTGATCAACTGGTCTATGGCCGTTTTCATGGGCTTTTAGACTAAGTCGATAGATGTCAGCGCTAATCGCTGTCCCGTAGCGCAGCCCCGCTGTGCTGCAGAGTATCTTTGACGATAAGCCGAGCACATGGCGCGAGCCGGCGGACAGATCCCCGGCGCACTCATGCATATCACGAGCACCCAGTCACACGAACACGCATACGTGCACACACCCACAGCGACCTTAAATAAACCGCCTGCAGAAACAGAATGAATTCAGGTGTTAATGTGTACGTTTCTGTCAATGGCAATAAAATATATGGGTGCTTACAAGTGCTGAGCAGCTCTTTTCACTTCCGGAGCTACATGAACCATGAACCTGGCATCTTCTTAAATGACACTTATCCATCACAGCTGTCCAGATTTTCATTTAAAGCAGTACAAGGTCATTATTGTGCTTTGACGCTGAGAATTGCTGCAATTGCTACCCAACCCACAAAGCTGTTTTAATTGCATTTTACAGTGAGACTTAACATACCTTGAATGTCTATCATAAATAAGAATGCATACCACAGATTGACAAAAACAGCACATACAGCCCTCCTTCATGGTTCTTCATCTGTTCCTGGTTCTGTATTATTATTATTATTATTATTATTATTATTATGTATAACATCTTACAAACACATTTTGCAGGACCGCAAGCCAAAGTCATACACGTTCATCACCTGGGCTGACATTTTAATAAGTTGTATAGAATAACTTTTGCAGCTGAAAGTATGTATCTGATGTATTTGTCATCCCAATCTTTTGCGTTCCATATAAACTTGTCCCCTTCTCACCTTGTCAGGTGTTCAGCACCATAAGTAATTGGACCATAACTGGACATAATTGATAAGGCCATGCAACAGTACCACGCAGCATAAATGGACTGTGTTGTCCATTTATTACTGTTTATGAGTGGCATGCTGCGTGTAACCTTATATCCTCATCCTCCCATTTCAGGCTGATTGTATGACCCACACAGATGACCAGAATAAAGCAGTACACCTGTTAGAATAGCCTAAAATAAAAATTCATCATGTAGTAACTAAACTGGTCATTATGATTTCATTAGAAAAATGTAACATATTAACATTAAAAAATGTCGTACACTAAACAATAGTTTTAATAGTGGTGTGACAAAGATTCATAAAAATGAAATAATTCAAGATTCAATAACACAGATTAATCTAGCCCTGAGGATATACAACAGATTTCACATGGTTCCTTTTGTCTATTTAATGGATCATTTCAAGATATTTGAAACTGAATCCCTTTCTGATATTAAAGGCAACTGATTGCTGAATTCCTACCCATTCATCTCCAATATGACCAAACGAAGATGAATTGTTGAATTTTTAGCCCTATTCTAGTTAAACTATTTCTCTGCAGATTTGACAGGTCAAAACAACTTCTAAATATTTCTGTTGAAACTGAAGAGATCTAGAGAAATTAAGTTTCAGAATTAGCATTAGCCTACAATTACATAGAATGACAAGTCAAAACTTCTTGGTTTTACGCCTTTAAATCTGAAAGGGAACCAAAATTAAAATAAGGATTAGACTCTTAAAACAAAAAAAAAGTTAAACAAACAAACCAAACAAATACACGGAAGAAAAAAGTACTGTCCATGGTTGACACTAGGAAAGGTATCCTCTTTCACATCTATAATTTTTCTTTTTACTTACTGTGACAAAAGATACAGGTTTTGGCATGCACTGGCAAGAAAGTCTAAGGCTATTTTTAATCCTGCATCTAGGATCACCCAGGCACATTACCACATAGCCAATGGCTATTCCAGTTCTGGATGAGTGACTCCACACAGACCTTAATAGATAGTGCCTTAATTAAAACTCAGTGGGTAGGAATCAAAATGACATCAAGCATATTTGTGCCCTAACCTGAACACTGCCCAACACAATGCTCACTCACCCCCTGATTTCTATATTCTGTCTCGATTCAGTACACTCCCATCTGTCACAACATTGTCTACCCCTGTAACCCTCTTAGCCACATGCAACAGGACACGGCTCTATACCACTGGAAAAGAACACTGGACTGGCCATTAAAGCCTTTCCCTCTGTAACAGACAGAAGTACAGTCCAGCACAAACGCATTTACGAAAGGCCACGGGCAGGGAAAGAGAGTCGGACAAAACACAGGAAAGATGAAAACACAGAAGAGATGGCAGCAGAAATGAAGAAAGACACAACATCGTAAGATCAAAAAGATGGTTGGACAGGGTGTCAGTGGCGTGGGAAGGCAGAGACACAAGGTGACCAGATGGGACTGGGTGACCTGCAGGAAACAGCAGATGTCCAGAGATCCTGTTCTATTATGGCATGCCTGCTCTATCATACCATTAATAGGAGCTGCAGTAAACTGTGGCTTCCTGTGCCAGATAACCACACCAACACCAGTCCTTCTGGCAACAGTGCATTCTATACTGTGCCAAGCAATCATACCAACATCAGTACTTTTTCTAATGGTGTGCCATTTTGTTCCAAGAAACAACATCAACACCAGTCGTTCTGGTAACATCGCTCAATTCTCTGCCAAGGGATCATACCATTATCTGCACATTTTGTTCAGAGTGTGCTGTTCTGTGTCAGTTAACCAAATCAACACCTATCCTGTGGTCAGAGGTACTCAACCATGAATAACTGTCATATGAAATTTTAGGGACAAAGAACTGTTATGTTTATTTTTTAGTAATTTGTTACAGGGGAAATGTGAGGGATTTTTTCATTGACATCTATTAGATAGTAACATTGCTTAGCACATTGCTGTTTTAAATTGGTTAACACTTAGATGCTTTGGCACAGCCAGGCCATACAATTACAATTGATAGATTTATCTTTCATCTTAACTCGATTAACAAGTCAAGTTAAATACTGGATAATCGGCATACCAGTTTATTCCTGATTAAAAGTGTAATAAAAGAAACGCTAGAACAAATTCTATTTCAAAACCTCTACAGATAAAACTTATTCTATAGATAAATAAATATTTTAGAGTAATTTAGAAAGTTGCTCTTAGCCAAAATACACAATAAAAATATATTAGACCATAACTGATTTTTTGTTTTTCCAGTAGTGCCTTTTGGGTGACAGCGACCTACTGTGGTGTCGACTGCGTCACCCCCCAGCCTGTATAATATTTTTTCGCAAAAAATATGTGTATAAAGCGAAGTGCTGCGTAAAATGACACTTACTTTCCATCACTTGCTATGGACCGTTGCCAAAAGAACCAAAGACCCAGAAGCACCTAAATTCCCTCTTTCTGAATTTCCAGTATACCAGCATTTTCCTCGTCTCCTTCCGTATTTCCCATCTAAATATAATAAAATTTGATTTTCAAAACGGGTAAAAATACAGTCAGTATTTTACTATATTCGACGTTATTACCCTTTTATGACTGATTAAAACAAACCACATATAGACACGCACGATATTTACAAATTACAGAAACAAAAGCTTTTCATCCACATAAAAAATACAGACGATATGCGTTATGAATGCATCGCAAACAACCTTTAGCATTATCGTACGTGTTTGTCCACATTCCCTCAACAGGTCTGCAGCAGTGAGGACAGGGCCTGGTCCTCCCACCTTCCTACAGGCGAATAATAACGAGCACAACACGCCCACGGAGTCTCGTCACGTGAGCAACTGTCGCCCCCTACCGGTAAACTATGAGACGGTTGTAATGCTGAAACGCTTCGTCATTCAGATGCTTGGTAGAGGCCTTCTCGGGAACTACATCCCAACAGACTGAAGAGTGGAAAGATGACTTAGTCTCACAACTCGTGGGTTGTAAGGTCTGCAATAAGATGGCATCATGTATTTTTTTTTCTTGCATTGCCATCTAACGACTTTTTTTTAAATACCAAAGACAAATATATATTTATTTATATTATTGTTGTTTGCCTGGCACATTGACAGGTAATGAAGCTCTTCAATTACATTTACATTGACAAGTTGTTTCAAATATGTTTCTACCTTCCTACCCATTATGCTTCCTGCTACCTTTTCCATCCTGGACCTGAAGGACTCCTGCGGAAAGCTCCATGTGCTGCAGGAGTAGAGCAGACCATCTACAGACCCTCTCAAGGTTATTTTGCACTTCAAGTGACAAGTTAATATTTTGTACAAAACCCATATTGGCATTATAAGAGTCAACATTATTATTTCATTTTCACAATCCATTTAATTGATCCAGGGCTGCAAAACACCAGGAGCACTCACTCACACACTCACACTCACTCTCTCACTCACACACACACACACACACACACACACACACACACACACACACACACACTAAAGGCAATTTAAATTTTAAATTTCTAGTTCACCTGAACCACATCACTTTGGATTGTGGGAACTAACTGGGAGCAGCTCCAGGAAACCCACACTGGTAAAAGAAAAACACGTACACAGTACTAGGCAACAGACTGAAATACAAAATCCAACATGTTCAGAGCCACTTTACTGCTCAGTCTGTATGTTTTGATGACAATTGGGCAATGGTATTTACAGAAGTTGAAAATAGATGTAGGATAATACCATTGCCATTATCCTAGATTGAATCGAAATTACCTTTAAATGTAATTGGATGTATGGGGCCTACAGAGCTGTGCATACTTGGCAGTGGAAGTGTTACTTCAGATAATACTTATTTAGGACTGAGAACAGTTTAAATCCAAGAAAATTACTGTAATTTCTAGCCAGCTGTGAGAGCTGAACAATGATAAAGCACAGAATAACAGAACAGAAAGTCCTTTATTCAAGTATGAAAATGTAAAGCACAGAACTCTTATTCAACATTAATAAAGAAGCGTCAGTCAAAAATATAAATCAACCCAACTAGAAAAGCAAAATAACTTCTCAGTTAACAATCATGTGCAACTTTTTCAATTTCTATCTTTACTTTAAAACTGCATAGAAACATTTGCACTGAATGCAATATTACTCTGTGTAAACTATTATCCTGACTCCAACGCATACTGAATTTGGTCCCCCCCCCTCCCAACTCAAAACAGAAAAGAGAAAAACACCCAGGGGGGAAAAAAAACCTACAAAATTTTCATAATGTCTTTTCCATGGACTATTTAATAATTCTACCAAAATACACAACACACAAAACGGTATCTTGTGTCCACTGCTTCAGCCCTAGATTACATGGAACTAAAAGACTTCACACAAAGCTTATTTAGATGTAAAAGATAAGCCTCCTCTTTGTGAATAATTCTGTCAAATTGGAATGAGAATGCAAATATGAACATGTCTAGACTCAGCGTCCTGACTATACTATACTTCAGTTAAAGCCAGATTACATGTACAATCTTTAAAATGCTGAGTTACCAAAGGACAAATTGACAGCTTTTGCTTAATGGAACCAAAGTGTCTGTCATTCTAAATAAGATAAAGGCACCATACACAAGGCTGAAATCTAAGTTTTAAAATGTATAGGTCAGACATTAAGGGATGCCTGATCCATGTTGAAATATCAGAAAATGAATCTGTGACTTAATTATTAGACATTTACAATAAAACTAATAGACACTGTGCCTTCAATTTGGTTTAACTGATTGACATGCCCTTTTATTTTGACATCATATAAATCTCCATATGGTATATAGTTATGATATCAAACTTCACATACTGTACACCTGAATCAGTGGCAGACAAAATGTTACACAGATACACAGGATTTCAACCCAGTTTAGAAATGCCTGCAGACAGGAAAGAGTGTGGGGGCAGGTTTGGTCATTTTTGGAATTTACCAAATGCCAGCACATACTGTCTATGGGGAGTTCTTTGAGGGGTTTCCAAGCAGTACACTTAAGTAGACATTACTGATGTTCCTGACGGCAACAGCTCCAGTGATTGAAGCTACACTGTGCATTTCCTCCTCATTGGACACATGAAGACCAATAAGCTCCCCTTTCAGACCATGCTCCAGCCACTCATACCCACACTTGTCAATGCCGTGACTGCAACATCCCCCAGGGGAGAAATTCCTTAATTCTCCCAGGCATTCTGCATACTTATTCAAAAGTTACTTACAGAGCTACCGCACAATAAAGTCCCCTTCAAAAAACATATTTATACATCTGTGTTTGCCAAGTTAACATCTCCAGAAATAAACATATCACGAAGAACCTAAAATGAAGACGGACTACGCTGCAACATTTAAGCGCCTTCTTAATCTATCTTGAACTATACTTTGCATTATGGAACGTTTTCAGTTTGTTGCCAAGGAGCGGGAGAGGCAACAAAGGTGTGAAGTTCATAAAAGACACAAGACACTCCTGTAGGTTTTGTCTCTTCAGCCAAACTGGATTGGAGTGAACTCCACAGTAAAACAGAAGACACTGCAGAGCAGGAAGGATCAGGCAGTGAGGCTTAGATCACGCCTGTGTTTCTACAGGGTCAAATACGGCTGGTGGGCCAGGGCGGTGCCTGGCAAACCGACACGCCTGTGAACAGCAGCAAGGGCAGCAGTAGCAGCAGTAAAGTGATGTCCTGGGCCTCAGTCAGCCGTGATGCCCTTCTCCCGAAGTTCCTCTGTGACCCGGACTAGATATGTCGGGTCCGGATAGCCAAAACTGAGACAGAAAAAAAGATGCAATCAGCATTAATAACCATTCTCACTACAGCATATTAGTCATGAGCCATGACATCATGAGACACTCCCATGTTTGCAAACAAGAGCAATGGAATTCTGCAGCGACGGGCACAATCTCAGCCTCAAATGTGTTAGGAATAAATTAACATTCAAAATCAGATGAGAGAGCTTGTTTTAGCACCGGAACTGAAGCGATACTTTGAAGTCAGTGTGAGACACATACCATCTTGGTCCTCCCCATATAGAGGTCTTGTGGTGAATGTCGTTCCAGGTAATGACGTTCTGCATTCCTGTGGTCATTGACGTGCCGATGGTGAAGATGAGGCGCTGTTCAAAAGCACGACGCAGCAGTCCTAACACCCGGTTTCCCTCTGGGCTGTCAGGCAGGTACGCCACACGGTCTGTCCCTGGATACCTCACCCCTGGGTTTGGGTGCTCTTGCTTCAGTTATTCCCCGTGTGTAAGCCCCATGTTTCAAGACATAAAAAAGTCAGAGGACAGTTTAGAAAAATGATGAGACTCAAAAATAGGAAGTGGATAGTGGATGGAAATTATTTCTAATGTACGCGCTATACTCGCTTCTTTACAATAAAAGAAAAAATTTACTTCATAGTCCAAAGGTTGCTGGCAGTAAATGGCAAATTAAGAAATGGACTTGTATGGAAATATGATGATCAACATAAATATTCCTACAGAATGCCTGGAACATGACTAAAATGTTTGTCTGAAGTAACTTGTCCAGATGAGTATTTCCTGGTGTTCCTTCTCTGTTATAAAGCCAGAGTCCAAAGAGTCACCATACTCACCAAGAGTAGGTTTTTTAACACTGTGGGATCTACTGGTAGATGTCAACATAAATGTATAAACAAACCTGTACTCTATTGATCATTAGAGAGCAAAAGAGGTAAGCCATTTTGGTGTTCATGTCATTAAGTGAAATTGCCACTGCATTCAGTAACTCATCTGTCATTATTTAAGAACCACTTTCCCCCACAATAACAGACAAAAAACATGACTATAAAAGCTATTATATGTTCAGCAGTCTAAAAACTGGCAATGTATGCAGCCATAGTGCACTCAGCAGCTGAACACGACAAGGTGAACACTACCTAACAAATACAGCAATCTCAAAACCTGAACCAATGCTTTAAGACTTCACTGTGAAAGTCATATGAAGAAAGAAAACCAATGCCATTGTGTTCAGCATCAAGCTGAGCTTTCTTGGTGTCATCTAACTTGTTTTATAAAGTCCCAAGTGCACTCACCTCCTGCATGCCCGGTGGGAAACTGTAGATGATGCAGACACACCCATAGCCTTCATGTCCTGGAAGCTCCAAGTCTGGGTCCCGCTCCACCATCATACTGCCATTGGCAGGCTGGTTCCCAATCAGAGGGCCATACACCAGGCGGCACACTGGGCAGGCCCGCTTCACCTGGAACGCTCGATCCAGGCACGTCCGACAGAAGGAGTGGCCACACTTGTCCAGAGTTGTTTTGTCCACTATCTCGCCCATGCAGATTGAACAGCTCATGTTGTCGTCTGCATCACCCAGGGATGTGGCGCCCATCTCAGACTCCCTGCCAGCAGAGGCCTTGTAGGACATGGGCATGGGAAGACCAACATCCAGGTCAGCTGGCTTCCTATACTTCAGCTGCTGCCTCTGGGAACGACGGGGCAGGGGCACTGGCGGGGGTAGGAGGCTCCCCTCACCATCAGCCTCTGAGGACCCAATGCAGGGCAGCAGGGTGCGCTTCCTTTTGGGCGCCCCCTCATGTCTGCTCATTTCCTTTCGTGCACAGCGACACAGGTCTATAAATGCCCTGCGGGCTGAGGGAGGCACAGCTCCTGCTATTAGGCTCCCCTGCGCTGGTTGAAGCTTCACTACACAGCAGCCTCTATGCTCTCCGTGCCGTGTCACATCCACAAGCAGTCCCTGCCTGGTCTGAAAATCCACTAACCAGGGCCGGCCGGCAGTGTCCAGGTAGTCCCACACGTCATGTGACACCAGCACCTCATCACTGTCCCGCCCCAAGCGCACTGTCATTGCAGCTGATGAAACTGCATGAATAACAACACAACACATGAGACACACAATACCTGGATACTACAGGTTTTACTTGTTTCAAATCCCTAGCTACAATTTTCGTACTGCAATGCCACTTTAATAAAAAATTTAATATATGAATATAATTTTTATGAACAATGGTTTATTGCACATTATTGTACTGCATTATATCAAATTATATTTAAGAGAAAATTCGAAATATTCCGCAAAAAGACGATTCTGGGCACTGTAATAAGAATTCCTATCCAAATGAAGAAAATAAACGGAAAACCGTTTTGGATATTTAATTTACCCGATTATTGCTGTAGATCACGACCACATAAAAAAGAACAAAAGAGTTGTTAAAGTTGGCTGATTACCAATCGTTGTGTTATACCACGCATAAATGTTCATTTTAATATTAATATTACGGACAATCAGACAACGTTAAAACTGGACAATTAAACTCCTATAGGTACAAATTTCAATTAAAAAAACAACATGCAGGATAAACTAAAAAGCCGGTCTGTTATTTTGTTTTACCTCCGTTACATAGTTAACTAGTCAATGGCAGCGCAAAGCTCGTTTATTTTCCTGTAAATCACGGCTGTCCTCATTTGTAAAACGTTGTCATTGCTACTATTCTCCACCACGGCACACTTTCTTGTAAAGTCAATTTTATATACATTTTCCTGTAATAATAAGAAACAATTGTATTATTATTCCACGGTATATTATTGTTTATTCTACAAAGAGGCGACATAACCAACACAACGCATCTCTGCGACGGAATAAAATGCAATCCGACACAATAAATGCGCAGAATAAACACAAAGGATTTAAACGTGCACTTAAACTGTGTTTTGGTGTTTCGTTTTAACCTCCCTATTCGTCCGAGGTGGCTCTGGCATGTAGAAGAATAAACGCGTTTTACCTTGTGATCCCATATATTCCTTTTATCCTTTGAAGCGCTCCTTTTTATCTGAGGTCTGCTGTCTGAGTGAAGTAAAACGAGTCACTGATGCGGAACTAGTGCAATAAAGAGGAAACACTGCTGTCATCTTATATGCACCATTCATAATACTTAATATTTGTACACACGCTGAAAATACGATGCCTATTTTCTCAGCATCAGTGTTGCTATCTTTAAAATGATTCGCGCAAGCATTTACCGGGTAGACATAACCTTACCTTCTGTGAATCTCGGAGATACCCGAGATTAGTATTTTCTAGATAATTTTTTGTCATTATTAAATCCTGTGTATAAAAAAGAAGACCGAAATGTAGTTCCGTCTGTATCTTAACTGCGCGGTGAAAATACAGTTTATTTGCGTTTTCTCGTATGTAAAATAGAAGCCCGTACCAGTCTACTACTAGACAAATACCCGTACCGTCTTTGGGCCCAGTACCTAATTCCCTACCTGCTCACAGCACCTAAATTCTCCTCGTCCTTGAGCCTATTGAAAAGCCCTGTGGGACGTCATATATCCCAAAATCAACTAAACCACGTGAAGAAAATCCTCTATCGTCTTCCATAGTTTTAAATGAAACCTAAACTTGTGTTTACTTTTCATATCGTGGTGGATGTGTTTATCTTTCCCCCGTTGAGGTCCACCCTCCGTTTCTGATGGGAGAGATGTGAGCAGGAAGTTCGTCACATGTTGGTTACAGTGTTAACGCATGGGTCCAGAGAGGTAGACTCACCTCTGTGAAAGATGAAGAACGAGTCTATTTCCTGGTACTGGGGATAGTATGTGGCACAAGGAGTCATCGACTACAATTTATATGATTTGTTGGACTCCTGTTTATTTACTTTATTAAATTGATAGTATTCAAAATATTAGTATTTGATTAGTATTCAAAATATAAACAATTGATGGGTCACTCTGCAGACTCACACAACTGTTGTAATATTTCATTTGGCAGCGGTACAAACCCCCATAGATCGATTCCCATAGCTGGAAGTCGGGGTTTAACGCTCAGTGGGCTGATCCAATTAATTCTCCCTTAACTTGTGCGCCTTCGCAGTACTTCGGTGGCGGCTCTGTTATGATTCTTATTTAGCAGGTAAAGTACATAAAGATTACTATTAAACAACCTAATCAAAGGACAAGAGAAACCAACACACAAATAGAACATAGTTGGCTTTGTTTATTTACAGTTAAGGTTAACCGTGACAAAACTAAAGTTCCTCATACTGCATTACAGTACAGTCGTGTTGTCCTTTGTACGACAGCTGTTAGTTTCCCTACCAGACAAACAGGTTAGTACCATTTTGGTTACCTGCAAAAATGTTATTCGCTTCTAAGGAAATACTACAAGAAGTCGGTGTTCAATGTAACACGTGCTTTTGGGAGACAGAACCATTTTGTAAGGCAACAGAAACGCTTTGTTTTTCATCCATTAAGTCTACTGTTACAATTTGTCTTGTTTGCCCTAAATTCTTCAACAGACGATGCAACATTAACCACCATTGCTGTTTTCGTAGTTTGTTTGGTTGGATATTCTGAAAAAGAAAAATTTCAAATGACTGCTGTGTCGAATCGGATCTCTATCACACAGGATAAAATATTTACAATACGTACGGTCTTAATAAACAAACCTATTTGCTTCATGTTGGAGAAGCTCATACTATACTTTGGACTTGTAGCTCGGACATCAGTGTATGTAGTATACAGTATATCATTATGAATTATGTCGTTCCTTTGTCAGAACATTGTTGTCTGGCTTCATTCATTTGTATTAATTCTTTGATATCTGTAATTTTCTGTGTAAAGCGCTTTGAGGCACGTTGTTGCGAAAGGCGCTATATAAAAATAAATTGAATTGAATTGAACATGGTCGAACAGTAGTGCAGTAATCTAAAACACTGGTAGAATAATGTACGAACCTGACTGCTTATTTACCATTGTACTGATGGCTAAGCAAATACAAATTTTGTTAAATACTTTTTTTTATTCTAGGGGAATATTTCATCTATAAATGTCAACGCAATAAAACTAAACCTTCTTTGGATTTTAAATTCGAAACTGCAAGCTGTTCTATATTTACTCCGTTTCAATAAAAAATAATGTACCAACATTGCCACCTTTAAAAAACGCATAGCCTACCACGACGATCTAAAATCCAGACTTAAATTATTTAACCAGTGCATACAGCCACCTATACTGCCTTAGGTTACTTACACCAATGACAAATAAATAATTCAAATCGTACAGAAACCTAATGATTTATTATAATTTAATATATTTGTTTTTTTAGGAGTACATATGTAAACAAAACTAAGCATTTGCGAATTGAACAGACATTGTATTACTCTAGTATATAATTATCTATTGTTTTAGCTGAGTGATGCATGTAGGAGACCCTTGTCACTATATTTTGAGTTTCGTACAGTGGCGTGACCCGGATGAAGAAATGCTGTATCCTGCAGGCGGTGCATGTTTCGTAAAGCGACGTGACCCGGAAGAAGAAACTGTATATCGGTAGGTAGTGATATACTGATCCTGCAGGCGGTGCACATTTCTCTTTTTCAGCCATCTTGGATCTGAAACCCTGACACAGTAAGTGTTTCTGTTACAAATCCACTGCCATCCTGCGTTTATTATTTTGACTAATAGTTTTAACAACTATTTCAGACAATGAAATCTTATTGCGGTGCTTGTAGATAACTTATTTTTGTATTTTAGTGTGTTGGGTGTTTTAAAACGCTGTTGAGTTGACTGGTAGTTCAAAATGGGGTCGGGGGACCACTGTGAGTACACATACCAGTTGAACAGTGTCAGTAAAAGGGTTTGTATTTAAATCAGAAAAATTATATGGACAAAACGTTGTACATTCTGCGGTATTGGAAAGAAACGTTAGTTTGAATGTAGCTTTTGTCCTTCTGGGAGCAATGGTAGCCACCTTAGGATACGGTAGTGGCTGAATGGTAATATTGCTAATGGTGGTTATACAGGCAGTAACATTGAGTAAATTTCAGAAATACCCAAAACAAGTGTCGGTGCTGTCATTTTACTGTTGCATTGCGTTTAATGTGTAAAAACCTTTTAGGTGTAACTTTCAGCCCGTTAATGAAGTTATTTCTCAGCTATAACTAATGTAGGTAAGACTGTTCTCTGGCGTGCTTTGCCAAGAAGGGCAAAACTAATGGGGCAGAAGTGTGTGTATACTTTGCTGACACCCGTGTTTAAAAAGAGAAGCATTGGTTACTTTACATGGTTGTAACTGGTACAAATGACATGCGATTTTGGAGAAGCTATATACATTGGAAATAGTCGTGCCTGACCTATAAAGAAGTTTTGTATGCCAGTGCACATGGGATCATCTCAGGAAAATCCTGTTTTCGTTTTGAGGCGTTACGTGAATGTGATCAAGATGACTTGTACGTTTTAGAATGTATTAATCCCCTGCAACCGAGATTATAAAGTTGCCTATAAATGTGGCGCTCTTAAACACTTGAGTATGACTGTATTTTCAAACGTGACTCCTTTTTTGGTAAAGATTTAAATTTATTAGTCTTTTAACTGAATGCGTTACCACAAGAAATTTTCCTTTCTTGTTAATCTGTAAAGTGTGATGTTAGAGGGAAGGTACCTGTTTGTGTTGCACAAATGGGATTTGAAGAATGTTTGAACAAGGTCTTTGTTTATTGTCCTTTTGACAGATATGCCTGGTGAAGCTACAGAAACTGTTCCAGCCACAGAGCAAGAGATGCAGCAACCTCAAGCAGAGACTGGTTCGTATGACTGTGCATATATACACACCGTTGCATGTGTGCACTCCTGTGGGATTGACCTAGGGGTCCTGAGAGTACAGTATTCCAGAGAATTGTATCTTGGAAGAGGTGAAATAATCAGTAGCCACAGACAGTTGGTGTATGCAAAAGTTGCATCTGAAGACAGTCTAGGTGACTGAGTTATTTTATATTTGAACAGTTAGCGTTGATAGTATACATACTTTACACATGCTAGCTGGATAGGAGTTTTGAATTAAGTAAAATAATGACTGGCTTTATATGGTTATGAAACGATAGTACAACATGGTGCTTTAGGAAATAAGGACAGAGCAAAGAGAACAGTTTATCTAGAACTCCTGCATCAGACTTTCCCATAAACACATGCTTGTATTTTTGCATTCAAGTGGAATCGACATTGAAACTAACACGTAAGCATGCTAGATTCGGTGTGCCAGTGCATGCATTTTGCTGTATTAAAAACAAAGCACTCCTGCATGTGTTTCTGGAAACCTGGTATGTTAACATGGTTGTGCTATTGCTGGGAAAGTTTTCTCAGTTCTTGGAAGTTATGAAAGGCTTTAGTTGTCAGATGTATTCACAGGCTTTTTTTTTTTATAAAGTAAATGAGAGTAAGGGGGTGTATGCGTTGCAGTTTTACCTGAATATAAAGGACATGATTATATGAAACTTATCAAGGTTGTATTATAGGTCCAAGTAGTTTTTTTTTGTACTCCGTACTACCAATAGCTTTGCAAAAGGTAACATATTAAATTTGATTGAAAGAAGAAAAAATCTTTCAAGGTTAAATTTTAGGTTTGTAGTTTCAAGTACATATTTCCATTTCTTTTAATGTTTGGATGTATTGGTATGTACAGTCCTGAAACTGACAGATTCTGTCTTGTCTGCTTTCTCTTAAGCTCAGTTTTCTTGGGTTTTCACACGGTATTTTATGGGCACTCTGAATGTGGACAATGCATGCTGAGTTGTGGGTGTGGCCACTTTATTTGTAGGTTTCCACAATCTCAACTGCTCTTGGGCTGCTTGTAGACACCCTCTTTGGTTAGAAAGCAGACATCAACAGACATCAAACTTTACCAACTGTTGGTCCACAGTACAAGCTAATGTGCTGCATTCAGTAGAAATTGCACTGTTTTTCTTCAATCCATTTATCATGGGACCTTCAGTTTTGTAAACAGATGAGTGATGTGAGTCTTGCCTGTTTCTCTGTCACCTCAGTTGGCAAATATTCAGATCAACACTTGAGCATGCAGTGGGCACTAGGGCACTTGGAATGAGAATCGTTGTATTGAACAGCAGTGTAGTATAACAGATTACCAGTTTTTATGTGTGTACATATTCTGGTAAATTTGTTAAACACGTTCTATTTGGATATCACACATCCTTTAACATTTAGTGCACTGGAGAAAGAGCTGGGGGGGACATTAAATCTGTGCCTTAAAATGAATGTGTCCTATAACTGTTGCACATACCTTAGGGGACTATACTGCCTGCTGTTCACTGGGACTTCACATAAACTTTTAACACTCTATCGAGGTGTTTAGTTTTTTTTTGTGGTACCTTCTGCAAGTTGTACATCTGAACAATTAGAATAAATTGCACATGTATACATCTGCTGCATCTAAATTCTCCAGAAGCTACAAGTTCAAATGTCTCTTAAGTGGTCCTTCACAAATGTTTGGTCCAGTGGCTGCTACACTGCACAACCAGTTGTAGCAGAAGCCGCTGATCTTACTGCTGTGACTCCTCCTCTTCCGCCTTCTTCCTCTTGACTTTACTTCCTCCCAGCTTCGGGGGCTTTGAGTTCTTCTGCCTCCCTGGCCATGCAAGTGCATGATGCTGTATCTGGAGAAAACTCCACGCTTGTAGCTGAAGTTGCCAAAGAGTGTGTTCAGTCAGGTGATGCTCTGACGTCAGCTGTGAAGAGTAATGGTAACAGTGCAATGAGTGAAATCCCAGAAGAGCTGAAAAAGGATGGGTCAAGAATGCTTGAACGCAAGGAAAATGGAGAGACAGTCTCTCAAGGTTATCAGTCGGAGATGGGAGTGGTTCCTGATATGGTTAAAGAAATAACTGAAAGCAGCGTGCAAGAAATGGCTCTCAAAGAATCCATTTCTGCCACAAAACTGTTGGCCACTGTGGGGGACATTCATGTTGCAGTGGAAGAAACAGGAGGTGCTGTATCTGGTGTTAGAGAGGCAAGTGAAGACCTAGTGATTCCTTCTGAACCAGCATTAGCACCAGAAAAACCTCTAGAAATCACAGAAAATCCAATTGTAGCTGAAGTTTCAGATGTTGTGGATGCACCTCAAGACTGTACTGTTGAACAAGAACCAGATATGGTTGAGGAACCTGCAGTTGAGCATGTTTTGCCTGTTGAGAATACACCTATCCAACAGCCTCCTGCTGAACAAGAAATGAAGGTGATTGAAGAACGCAAAGTTGTTCCTGAACAAGTTATTGGAGTTACTGATGGGCCTCCTAATGATTCTGCTGCTAAAGATGAAATGGGAATTATTGAGGAACCCAAAATTGCTCAGAAACCAGCTGTAGTGGATGGTTGTGCTTTAGAATCCATTGCTAAGCAAGAAGTGCAAATGGCTGAAGAACCATCAGTTGTCCAAGAAGTTGTAGATGTTGTGGACAAAGCTCCTCAAGGGTTGTTTGCTGAAGAGGAAGTCAGAGTGACTGAAGAACTAACAGTTGTCC
>JABJVR010048325.1:78301-102967 GCA_025773905.1 Chitala chitala
GAAGAACTAACAGGTGTCCAGGAAGAAGTTACAGATGTTGTGGACAAAGCTCCTCAAGGGTTGTTTGCTGAAGAGGAAGTCAGAGTGACTGAAGAACTAACAGTTGTCCAGGAAGACATTGTAGATGTTGTGGACAAAGCTTCTCAAGAATTGACTGCTGAACAAGAAGTGCAAATGGTTGAAGAACTAACAGGTGTCCAGGAAGAAGTTATAGATGTTGTGGACAAAGCTCCTCAAGGATTGTTTGCTGAAGAGGACATCAGAGTGACCGAAGAACCAGCAGTTGTCCAGGAAGAAGTTGTAGAGGTTGTGGACACAGCTTCTCAAGAATTGACTGCTGAACAAGAAGTGCAAATTCCTGAAGAACTAACAGGTGTTACAGAAGAAGTTCTAGAAGTTACGGATGGACCTTCTCAAGATTCCCCTGTTAAACATGAAGCGGGAATTGTTGAAGAACAAAAAATTACTGAGAGAGCAGCTCTAGATGTTGTGGATGGTCCTCCTTTAGAATCCATCATTGAACAAGAAATGGAACTGGTTGAACAGTCAGCAGTTATCCAAGAAGAAGTTACGGACACAGTTCCTCAGGAATTGACTGCTGACCAGAAAGCAGGAATTGAAGATCCAACAGTTGCTCAAGACCAGGTTTTGGATGTCATTGATGCGTGTTTTTCTGTAACTGAACACAATGCTAAAGCATCTGAAGAATCTACAGTTCAAGGACCACTTGTTACTGAAGAATTAGTGCTACATATGGATGTATCTGTCCAGGAACGTGCCACAGAACAAAACCTAGGAATGGTTGAAGTACCATTAATTCAAGAACCAGATTTGGATGACAAGAATGCAGCTCTGTCTGTTCAAGAGCCTGTCTCCATTGAAGAGCCATTTCTGCCCCAGGAACCTTCTGTTGAGGAGGAAGCAAAAGGCACTGAAGAAGCACCAAAAATTGAAGAGTCAACTTGTAGTGAAGACACAATTGCTGATGGTACAGTTGCACCCCAGAAATCTACATCTGATGTAGAAGAACCTGCTGTCACATTTGATGTGGATGGTGCTAATAAATATTTTTCAGAACCACCTCCTGCATCAGATATTACCATGGATGATAAACTCAGAGCTCTTGCTGCAGCTAGCTTGGGTTTGGCCAATGAGGCCGTGGAAGTTGTGGCTGCTGAAGTTCCAGTACTACTTGTTGATGCAAGTGCTGTAGTCACACAAAACGAAGTGGCCGTTCAAAATGCAGAACCAGTTGTTGCCTTGTCTGAGGCAGTCCAGACTGAGGTGGCATCTAGTTGGGTGGGCCCATCTGTGGAAACCCTAAAGCCTTCAGGTGGGTTAATTTGAAACATTGGTCACCTCTTGTGTCACGCTTTCACAGCGCTGCTTTTTCATAAGCTTTTAACTTTAACACAGCTTAATTTTGAAGTTTTTCAACTTTCACATTAATGAAATGTATTTGGCTAAAAACTTTTGGCAAAATACTTTTTTTTTTTTTTTTTTTTTTTTTTTTTTTTTTTGTCGTCAACCTTGTATGTAGTGCTTTACCTTTCTTTCTATTCATCAGTTATTAAAACGCTTGTAATAGGAGCTCCAATTATTTAGGTTAAAGTGGTTTCGACTTCAGCCACGTTTCTGAAGTTTGTCTTATCCTACCCACACATGACTCTTGATGGATGCATTTTTTTGTTATTGTAATGGTGAGAGGTTATAGCCTTATCTTGAATATAATTAGCAGCTCTTACCAGAAATGGTTTATGTGCCAAGCAGTAGAGCATGTCTCTTGGAATTTCCAGAGAGTAAGGGGCATCCAAGATTTGTGGGTAGGTGAAAGGCAATCCAGTGCTGGCACTGAAAGATTGGATATTTACTCCTTTTAAACGTTTTAGTTGCTATGTTTAACGCATTAACTAAAACTTGGGTTTTCCTGTCCCCTTTATGGTGTTTAGTGCTGCTGTTAGTATGAGGAGTAAGAGTGACCTGTGGGAGTGGATCATCTTTACTGCTGTTAGTAAGGGGGGTGGGCTTGTCATTATTACTAATGTGATTCATGCGATTGTTCACACAGTGTGGTTTTACGGGTTGTGAGCAGCATGTGAAATCGACAAACGCAAGGCCTTATACACGTGGGTAATGCCCATCCAGGAAATTTCCCGAGTGTTGGACCTAAACATGGGAAACCATCTCTGTTACCCATAAATGAGTTTTCCATTTTTATACCAGAGCATCTTCATTTTAGGATGATTTGCTAACTAAACCTTGTAATAGTGGCACTCTTATGTCATACAGAAATTAGACGAGCCTTTTTGAAGGCTCTCTGTTTCCCTGTTACGTGTGACACAGCTTTGCTTTGGCAGAGGCTTCAGGCTCATAGGTAACTAACTGGCAGAGGACCTTCTGGTGTGGCTGCTTCAGTCACAGTCTTGCTGTGCTTTGGTTATTTTTCTGCTTCAGTAGTGCAAAAAGCAGTCCTGCTGTGCTATGGGAAGTGCCTTTTAATATTAATGCCAGACTTGGTTTTTGTGAGTGCATGTACTTGATTTCCTTTTGAGTCTGTGTTGCGCATGTATGAGGCACACTAACAGTGGTTAAAGTGTACTTTTTTCATGATTAATGCTTGTGGACATTTCTACATAATCTGGTTATGAAATTCTTCTTTGATGTGAATCCTCCAAATTGTTCAGCTCCAGCCGCTCCTGCTGCGGTCACTCCACAGAAGAAGCCAGGTAGATGTTTTTAATGGTGCCTTTTGGCCTTGGTTGTGTTTGTCACTTGTCGAATCTGCTCTTTGGTCAAGCTGAGTGTTTTAATCTGTTCAATTGTGACCGATGGCATGATGTAGTTTTAGGCTTATTCAAGTCTTAGTCTGTGTTCAGCCTGGAGGGAAAAGTCAATACACCCAGGTTCCCCGAGGGCTTGTGTTGGGAGTTACCCCCCCCCCCATATCTAACGTACTAATGCTAGTGTGGAGTGAATCCTTAACCTCTACTGGTATTAAGTTGATGGTCCATGTCTGTTTCAGTTTTTGTTGGAAGAACTTGCCTCATTACTTTACAAATGTAAGCCACGTATTGTCTACAAGTTAGACCATGCACAACAAATGTGTCCATGGGGTTATCACCAGTGTTTAAAAACTGTGAAGACGGTGCAAAAACAGAACTGGTCTGTAATTTGGTTGTAGAGCAGAGGTGTTGGCTTTAAAATCTACCTTAGCATGCTAATGGGGTAATGCATGAAATTTTGTCCTGTTTCAAATAGCAGTTGTAGGTAAAGGAGCGATTGTGTTGATGGTTATACAGTACGGCTCTGCAAACCCAACTGTATCATTTTATTTTCTCCAGCTGTACCTTCTGCTTCCAAGAAACTTTCTTCCACTAGCAGTGTGGCCACACCTAAAGCTAAAGAAGCTAAGAGCGGGTCCACGCTGTCGTCCTCCCCTCTTTCTTCTGTCTCCAAGCCTGTGCCTGTTGCCACCAAGCGTTCACCTTCCTCTGCTTCTGCCTCCTCCCCCACCTCTCCCAAGTCCTCTTCTGATTCTCCAAAAGTCTCTTCCCTGCCTCGCTCCACCCCTCCACGTTCCCCCTTGGCATCTTCTCCAGCTTGCGCTTCTGCTCCTGGCATAGGAGATGCCTCTGCCCCTCAGCCCAAGGTCATAAAGGCAGGTGGGAAAGGGAAACCTAAGAAAGGTACTGCTGTGGGAGAGGCTAATGTTGAAAAGCCAGCTAAGGATGGCCATAATTCTGCCCAAGCTGCTGCCTCTTTGCCCATTTCTCTGCCCCCTAATGCTTTGCCTCAGAAGGAGGAGGTGATGCTCCCAGCTACAAAGTCTGGAAAATCCAGTGCCCCAGCTACAGATTCAGGTTCTAGTTCTCTTATAGCATCAGCTCAGGCTGTTCCAGTGTCTGCCTCTGGTCCAGTTCCTGCTTCATGTCCAACTCCCATGTCTGCCTCTGGTGCCCCTCCTTCTCCAGGTATCGCCCCTACCCCTCCAGCCGTGGCCCCTGCCCCTTCAGCCTCTGCCCCTAACTCTGTTTCTACTCCTTTCACTAAATCTGACTTGCCGTTGTCCCCTAAGGGCACAGCTGCCCCTGGGACCTTGAAAGAGAGCAAGCCTTCTACTCCTATATCTTTTGCGGATGCTGTCGCTCGGGGCATTCCTAAAACTGCCCCGGAATCTCAAAAACCTGAGTCTGTGTCTGTGCCCATGCCTGCTTCAGAGGGTACCAAAGAAAGTCAGGAAGTGTCAGCTAACCTCCCTATAGGGAAGCCAGGTGAAGCTGCTCCAGCAACGCGACTTCCTGCTTCTGCTGGTGTACACCCACCCACTGTTGCTAACAAGTCTAAGCCATCTCAATCCAATGCAGAGAAGGCTCCATCCTCCATTGTTCCACCTCTTGCTTCCCCATCCACTCCCTCACCCATCACAGCACCCTCTCCTAAGCTGGTCCCTCAAGCTGCTGCTCCCCTTGTTCCAGAGGATGATGATCTACCACCTCTCATTCCCCCTGAGGGGCCAGTTGACATATCCCCTTTACAACCCCCTGCCATGATTCAAGCTCCCCCAAAACCTGCTCCTGTTGTGACCTTGTCACCCCCGGTTGAAACCATCTCTACCCCTAAACCCCCACCAGCTAAGTCTCCGGCCAAGCTGGAGCCAGTCATCAAGAATGATAAGGGTATCTCTTTCCCTCTCTTTGCCTGCTCTACGAGTGAAACGACTTGGCATGTAGCTCCTCCAACCGCATGTCAAGTTTAGGAGCTGGGTGTTTATTAGCTAGATCCCCGCTCCCCCGGATTTTGTTGTCTAACATTAACTGTTTTGAAGGTGGTGCCAAATCAGACCTTTGTTCTAATTTAATGGTAATGCTGTGATGTTTTCAACTCTAGAGCATAACCAAGCCTACCATGCATGTCTTCACATGGATATGGTGATCTATTGTATTGGTCCACTGTAGCTAGTTAGGTGCTCTTAGCCTTTGAGCTTCATCATTGTGCATTCCAAAGTGCCTTATTTCTGATGTGTGTTATAGTGTGAAGCTCAGGTGATTACTTTGTATGTGCACTTATTTTCAGGTTTTAAGACTTTTTAAAGTTTTGTGTTCAGTGTACACTACTTAAACACTAACCATTAAAACAGGCAGAATGACGCTATCTTCAGTCAGTTGCCTGTTTTGGAAAGCATCTGCACCTTATGGCAAGTTTTACTGGTGGTGGGCAAAACTCCAAGTAAAGTGCACAACCTTGGGCTGTCATGCGGAAGGTGCCAGTCTGTGGCGCTACACTCTGGCTCTGTGCTGTGTTCTGCCTTGTTTCTCTCCAGCCTTCCCATGTGCTACAGTTACCTTCCTTCAAGGCTCAGCTGCTCATGGTGAACATGTAAGTCTTGGCAAAAGAACTGCAAGGATAGGAAGTGAGAATTATTTGGAGGCAAGTTTGACCTCACCTTAACCATAGTGGAAGAAGCTGTAGGAGAAACCCTAATTTTAAGAGCAGGAACTTAGATGTTGAATGGCCATTTTCAGACTATGCACTGTTCTGATGTGCAGGTCATGGTGAAGATGGTTTCACAGTGCGTTCAGCATGAAAAAGTGAAACTATCAGGTCTGACAAGCTGCTGAGAGTGAACTTTCCAGTAACTACCGTAACCAGGGGTTACATGTTATGAAACTGAAGCTCTTTGACACACCTCTCAGGAAGGGCAACTGGAACAGGCTGTTTTTAGTTAACTACGTTGGATCTTGAAGGAAGTCCTTGATAGTGGTTGAAAACAACACACTGCCTCTTTCCTTTTGATGTCCACCATTTGAACTTGACCTTTAAGTTGCTTGATACTTCAGATTTGTAGTGTGTTTGTCAGAGATGGTGTTAGCTTTTAAAATTAGCATGTCACTGACTGCATTACAAGGGTGTGGTGGTTTTTGGTTGTTTTGCTCTCGACTCCATAGGTTGACTTACAATGTTTCTTCGGGTTTAAAATCCTGTTCTTAATGAAATTCATCTTGCCATGTTGGGCAGCTGTACGTAACTGATTAGACAGCATTGTTTAAAAAGGTCCTACTCTGCCTCAGCTGTTGGACTGTAGCAATACTACCTCTTAACATTGTTGCATATTTCTGTTGCTCTGATATGCTCAGATTTTCAGAGTAATGTCTTGGGAAAATTCTGCTGGTTTAAGGCAGTGAAATTGGCCCTTTTTTATCATTGTGGCAGTTTTTTGCAGAAGTTAGTACCATTTGGACTTTACATTCCAGCGTATTTATACAAGTACTGTTTTTTATATTCTTTTGGTCACTTTGCAGGGTCTGGCACAGAGTCGGACAGCGATGAGTCTGTGCCTGATCTGGAAGAGCCAGACTCTGCACAGGCTCAGTCCCAACAGGCACAGGTATGTACCACCACAAAGGCTGGGGTGGTTTTGGCTGTTTTGTGTTCCCTTAGATGAGTGTTTCCCTAAGTACAGGTCTACGCATGCTTTGCTAAACCATCACAAGCAACTAGTAAAAATAAGTGTAAATTTTTATGCTATTGGATCCCAGATTTTTCATTTTGGTTTAAATTTAGTTGAAGCCCTGCCTTGGGTAATTCCAGAGAATCTCATAACATGCATGTTATTTTGATGTGTACATTTACAAATTCCCTCTACAATTCCTGGTTTATGTACACTTCCCCTCCTTGTTTACAAAGTCGTTTTTAGTGGAATGCAAAGACGTTTATCCCAGATAAGTGGAGCATTCTGCTATAGATCTATGTGTGAGACAACCCTTCTGCTTACCTTGAGCTCCTTGAGTAGCTGGATGTCTTCTGTTCAAACACTTTGTACACTGTGGCCAAGTTAGATGAACGTCTTTACTTCCATGCGTCCTTTAGCTTGCAGCAGCAGCAGAAATTGACGAGGAACCTGTCAGCAAAGCCAAACAGAGCAGAAGTGAAAAGAAAGCGCGGAAGGTACCGTACATACTGCTCAAAAAGCCAATCTTACCTGCTCGGGATAAGGGATGCAAGCGCACTTGTCCTTCTATGATGATTTTAACAGCATGACTTTCGTTCTTCTGAGTCAGCTGAAGCCAAACTTTCTGTCCTGAGAAGGAGCTGTATGGAAGTTTTATGGTGGAACAAGACAAACGCTGCTTGCAATGTACTTTGAGCAGTTGTGGGAATCCAGTTTTTTATTTTTTTTATTTTTTATTTTTTTACGCGTAACGATATTCGCTCATCCAGTTTGTATGAAGAAGTTGTCTGAGATTTGTGGGAAAAGATTTTTCTTCTTTGTCATCAGGCAATGTCCAAGTTAGGTCTTCGCCAGGTGACAGGGGTCACCAGGGTCACGATCCGAAAATCAAAGAACATCCTCTTTGTCATCACCAAGCCAGACGTCTACAAGAGTCCAGCATCTGACACGTATATTGTGTTCGGTGAGGCTAAGGTATGGATGACTTGTTTGTATGGATGACAAAGTGTTCCTGGAGAGCAGTAAAGTTGATATTGGGATGTTAATAGTTTTGATGACGTACTCTTCTCTTTAAATAATATTTATTTTTAACTATTAAGTTGATTTGTCAGTCCTTCAGTGATGATTAAAATGGTTTCACTTTCATTCTTCTAAATATAATGAAGCACAAGTCTTTTTGTCCTGAGAATGACTAATTCTTCTGGGGATGTATGATTGTTACTGTGTTTTGTCCTGGTGTCACTGTTGCATTGCACAGACAGTACATTTCTGCAGTCACTGGAACTTTTTGTGTGGCAAGTGTCTTCTAAGGAAAGATGCTTCACATCCCTCTGTTTGTAGATTGAAGACCTTTCGCAGCAAGCCCAGTTGGCAGCTGCAGAGAAGTTCAAGGTCCAGGGAGAAGCAGTGTCAAACATACAGGAGAACACACAGACGCCAACCGTACAGGAAGAAAGCGAGGAAGAGGAGGTAAGGCTCAGGAACCGCGGTGCTCCCAATCTGCTGTCCTCCTCAAACTGTTCCCCAGCTTGGTTATTGTAAGGCTGTCACTGATGATCTGTATTTCTGTGCTCAGGTTGATGAGACCGGAGTTGAGGTGAAGGACATTGAGCTTGTAATGTCACAAGCCAACGTGTCGCGGGCGAAGGCCGTGCGTGCCCTCAAGAACAACAACAACGACATTGTCAACGCAATCATGGTAAGAGCTGGCTTGCTTTTCACACAGTGCTGCTGTTTGCCAGCTGGACCTACAGGTTGTTTCATGCTACAAACCTGTTGGGATATTAAGTATTTTACATACGTGGCCACTCTTCGGTTATTTGTACATCAGTGTTTTCACATGAAAACAGATGGAATATTTGCTGATGTTTTGTTTTGCAGGAATTGACAATGTAGGAGACCCAAACAAGCGGTGAAGAGGTCTTGATGAATCTACGAGTTCGAGTTTGTACAATTTATACCGGCAGAAAAATAAAGCTATGGATTGC
Organism: Chitala chitala; assembly: GCA_025773905.1. Lineage (NCBI taxonomy): Eukaryota > Metazoa > Chordata > Actinopteri > Osteoglossiformes > Notopteridae > Chitala > Chitala chitala. Next base: position 86,738 of record JABJVR010048325.1, read on the forward strand.
CAAGATGGAAAATTCCTTGAATTTTTTTTTCCCCCCCTTATTTAGCAATGTGCTTTTGAATTGGTTTGGTATTTATTAATAAAACAATGGATTTATATTCTGTTTTTGAATGTGACCGACCCAAAAGGGGGAAAATAAGTTTCATACAAAACCATATGTAATTAGCTGAACTCTTCACAACATCTCACTGCATACGATATTTACTGATGTGCGTATGTCCTGTCCCTGTACCCCCACTTCAGTTTTTTCAAAATTATGATTGGCGTGTGCCAGAAGGGATCTATAAAGTATCAGTTTCTTTTTTTTTTTTTTGAGGTAAAGAGTGCTTCCAGTTCATGCTTATTTTTGTACACGGTGCTTGAGCTTTACGTACTGTTTAAAAATGCGCGTGTGTAATAAAAGGGGCACTGATTGCAGTGTGAATGACTTTTAGTAATAGATGGAGTTAGGTGGTCACCGCTCGTTTTTACACATTTTTGAAATGCTAATATAGCATACTTGTATATTTTGTATTAAAGTGTCAAGCTAATCAAGGCATAGTGTATCATTTAGGTCACCTATGTTTAGAGCATAATTTCAGAGGTTCCGTAATTAGTGAGAATGTTTTATTATTGCACATACAAAGGCTTTTAAGGGCTACAATTGATAGCTTCCAGTCAATCTTAAGTCCATGTGATTGAAAGTGAAGTAATCAAACCTTTTTTTCTGTCGCCATGAACTACCAGTAATATACTGTACAGTATATACAGTTTGGATCGGTTATTTGAGGAATTGGCTTCATCTGTTGGATCTTTCTGGAATCCAGAAGCATTTCTTCGAACAATGATTACAAAACATTGGCAGAACAGTAGACATGCTTGAAGAATAAGCAGTAATATAACACTGCAAATTCTGATATGCAGGTAAGAAAGGTTAAAAAGCATATATGATTGACAGGTAGTTATTGATATGCAATGTAATGAACATTTATATTAATGGTACATTAACCAATTGTAGGTTAATGATCCTCAATGAAATGTGACCATTTTTAAATATGTGAAGGTCTTGGTGGCTCAATGGGTAGAGCATCAGGCTGGGAGGCAGAAGTTTCCTGGTCCCTGGTTCAAAGGTGTGTCCTTGAGCAAGACACTCAGTGCTAGCTCCCTGGGCCCCATGCATGGGTGCTCACTGCTCCCCCCAGGGGGATGGGTTAAATGAAGAGGACAAATTCCTTGTATGTGACAGAAACATACCTGGCCATAAACACAATTCCCTTTCCTTAAACCTTTGTCAGTTAATGTGTTTAATGTTGGTAGCAAATGTTTCCACAGATGCATTGCTTTTGTTTTAATATTTTTTATAGAAGATTAAAGATAAAAGATTATAAATTGCTGAGAGCATGAATTGCATTCCCTCTGCTTTACCTCACTTCATTTAAAAACCTGCAGTGCATAAGAGGAAAGTAATCTGAACAGGAAAACATGCCACTATAACTATTCATTTGTGTCTGCTCATGAAGTTCAGGACGGACGTCAAAATTACTTTGTTCACTTCATGACCAAAGCACTGCTTGGCAAGCAGAGATGATCCTTCATGGACTTCATTCTAGAAGATTGGAAATACTGTTTTGTTTGCATTATACAGTCCTTTTTGCTCAATATTTGAGTGTTTTATGACAGTTTAAAAAATGTTTCCTGAAGTACAAGTCAAGTCTTGAACTGAATAAAAATCTTCCCCTGAAAGCTTACGTGCAGCACGCATTTAGCCAGCAAGGTTTTCCTATGTATAAAATTATAGTGCTATGCTTCATATATATGGCCCCAGTTATTACAATGTCTGCAACGGGATATACAGAACAAATTAAACTCGAAAGGTCAGTGTGATAACAAACATGCAGGAATGGTATCTGTTTACTTTGTGTTTTTCCTGTGAGATCTATAGTTAAAAGGAATAGTGTGGCACAGGAGAGGAAGGCAAGTTTGTTTTACTGGCATAATTTGTTTTCATTATTAAGAACAAAAGTATTTAAAGCCTGTACACAATTTTTTTAATTGAGAAAAGGATGTAGGGTGTTACAGCAAGTCCAAAAGTGTCAGATCATAGCTACTGCCTACATTTTGCCTTCTGTGAAATACTTTGTATTAAACTTCATCTCTCCGTAAGAGAACTGCTTTCCCCATTTGGACCACTTGAGTATGTAGAGTTTACATGTTCTCCATGTTTGGTTGGTATTCTCTGGGCTCTCTGGTTTCCTCCCACAGTCCATAAACATGCAGGTTAGGTTGATTGGTGTCTTCAAATTGTGTGTGTGTGCCCTGTGGTGGGTTGGCGCCCCGCCCTGGGTGACCCCTGCCCTGCGCCCTATGTGTTCTGGGATGGGCTCCAGGCTTCCCTGCGACCCTTAACAGGATAAGCAGTTTAGGAGATGACTGACTGATTTACCTAAATACTACTGCATATAGAGTGTTAATATAGTACGGGCATGCTAATGAGACACCCTGCTATGCCTACCTGCCAGTTATTATTAATATTAATCTAATACTGTGGACTATACGCTAATTTCAAATATTTGCAAATGGGAGTGCATCAGTTCGTGTCTCCTCCCTGCTTCAATCAGATTCCCATCTGACAGCTCTGGTACAAACCCAGGAATACTCCCTTGTACCCACTATTTAAACAACAGAACACTGAAGCAACTGGTATGCTTTTAATACCGGTTGCTGAATTTAATTAAATACAGTTACATAAATGATTGTGTATGTGTTATGTAAAGTCAAAGGGTAAGCCTAGCCTATAAGATAGCGTACTGTATTTCAGTGTTTGTGTCTGCTGTCTAATGCATCATTGTGTGTGTGTGTGTGTGTGATCTGCTGTATTGATGTATGGATTTAAGCACTTCCCACTGCCATCGACGTTAGGTGAGCACAGAATAATTTTCGGTTTTAGTTGTTAGGAATTAATTAATAATAATAATAGTTGTTGTTTGTTGGTAATGAATGATGAAATGACAGTTCAAGACACATGTAGGCTTTTTGCAAGGATATTTTTCATGCAGTCAACAAATTCAAATAACCAGCAGCCCTTTGCTCCCATGGGTGCCAGATGTGAGGGATTTTACTGTACATGAAACACATGAATGAGTGTGACCTGAGATTGCTGCTTTTAATGGATTTCATACACACATACTTTTGTCTGCACTTTCCAGGCAAGCAACGGCATGAAAAACCCAGGTGTTATCTTTAACACTGACCTAAAGTTTGACAAACAGGTTAATTCCTTCGTTAAGTCTACCTTTTTCAGATGTGTCTTATGGCTAAGATTAAGCCATTCTTACCATGCCCTGACCTAGAAAAGTTTACCTACACTTTTCATCAACTCTAGACTTGACTATTGCAATGTATTATATGTGGGCATCAGTCAAACATCCCTCACCCTCCTTCTGAAGCGGCGACTCCCTTCTTAACAGTCCAACATATGAGCATATTACTCCTATTCTGTGTTCTTTACATTGGCTGCCTGTTCACTTCAGTATCAGTTTTGTGGTAGAGGAAGGGAGGGAGGTGAGCAGGGCAGATCAGGGAGAGGCTCCGACATTAGCACGAGCATCAGTGACAATATGAGTCATATGCCATCACAGTCACCGTTCCCCTAGGTGGGGGTGTCAAATCAATTAACATCCAATTTCTGCTGTTAATTAAACCTTAATGTCAATTAACCATTACAGGCACTTTTGTATAATTGTTATATATAGTTGTGTCAGTCCAGAAATAATGAACAAACCTTATTCATTTTTAAAAATAATTTTTAAAGCATGATGATGACTTGCTGATGTTGCTTCATAGCATTTTTTTCCACAATTATCATATACATAGATCTTTTAATCAGTTTTTTGTTAATGATCACTTAAGTCCTTAAGTCACTGCTCCTGATTAAACACTGTCATTGACACCTGTTTCTGCTGTTCATTTGTTACAATTTGAATGCAATTACAGTGCTTACCAGAAGTTTAAGACCACCCCAGAAAAAAAAAGTTCATTTTTGTTTTTTTTTTTTTTTTGTTACATTTATCATTTAGCAGACAGACACTTGTATCCAAACCAACTTACAGAAACAGAAGATCAGGACACTTGAATGGCCAGGCAATAGTCCAGACCTCAACCCAATAGAAAACTTGTGGCATGTCATGAAGAATAAAGTAGCGGATAAACAGCCATCCAGCACAAAAGCTGGTGGAGACAGTGAAACAAATCTCAAAGAAATCTCCATCGATTATTGCCAAAAGTTGATCAAAACTGTCGTGCCGGATACAGGCCATGATAAAAGGTTCTGGAGGGCCTACAGAGTACTAAATATGGACAATTTTCTGAGAATTCTGAGCAAATCCATTGTAATTCAATAAATATTATATTTGTACAATATGATTGAAATATCTGAAGACATAATTATTTGAAATCATAAATTCTTGGTGATTTAAAAAATTTCCATGGTGGTCTTAAACTTTTGGTAAGCACTGTAAATATTCCTGGTTTGAATAAAACACCATGCTGAATTATTGAGGTAATTTCTACTCTGATTCTGCAGTTAAATTGACACTGTAATGTGTGATTTCTATGTTTGTTACAGATTTGAAAGCACAAGAGACTCACATTTAACCTTCTTCCTTGTGACTCTTATTTTCGCTCAAATAATTAAGACAACTAAGTGCAGACATGCAAATAATCAGGAAAAATACAGAGAAACAAGGATGTAACTGATATTTAATTGAGATAATTGTCAAATTAAAAACAAATGAACTGGTTGGAATAACACTTCCAAGGAATGGAGGTGAGGAAGCGAGGATTGAGTCTAATGTGTTGAGGTTTAATGCCACAACAGGGTAAAGGAACATAAACAAGGTAAACCGGTAACATAGCATGACAAAGGACTTCTCTAACAATGGCTAGGGGGCATGAGTACATACAACAACTGGCAACACATTGACACAAAGGGGAAACGTAAATAGGGACAGAACCAATAGAACACTTGGTGATTACTAATGACTATAACAAGACAATGACGCAGGGCTGGCAACACATAATGAAGACCTAATGCTTAGGACAAAATGAGAGGAAGGGTGACACCTGGTGGACACAGGGACAATAGCAGGAAGGGTGTGACAGTTGGAAGAAAAACCTGCACCCATTGTGACCCTGTAGGACCCAACACCTCTGCTCTAGGCAGTGCAAACTGTGATTGTGAATGTCTCCACCATGAACAGGGTAATTCGTGCTTACTGTTAGCATCTGTTTCTTTACTAAACAAAGACAAATTTTCACTTTTTGTAGATGAAAACAGACCTCCGGAACAGGTTGCAAGGGGAGCACTTGGGAGCCTGTATGAGAATATCAATAAATGGGCCTCCTGGGGGAAAATTTTCATACAGTGTTCCATGGTGAAATTCTTTTTCAATGCCAAGAAAAATGAAGTGCAGAACTGAAGCACATACTCTGGGCTCACAAAGAAAACATTAGTAATTTGTTTCAAATAGCTGAGCAGTTAATATTGCAGAGTTCATTATAGTTTTATTTGATATTTCATTACGTGGATTTTAATCATTTTATTTATATTTATTGATTTATTTTTTAAAGATTGTTCTAATGTCTTTGATTGTGAAGTAATTGGAAGCTTTGATAGCTATTTTTTGTGCAATAAATGCATTTTATTAATATTCTCCTTGTTTTACAATTACCAACAAAAAGTTTTGTGTTGTGAGAGAAATAAATATCCAAAACTTTTTGGGGAATGCATGTAAAACCTGTCATCCTCTAGCCACCATACCTGAAAATTTTTCTAGGGAAAACACTGGTAAATATCTTATCAAGAACAGCTCTAAATTTGAATGAACAGTACATGTTTGCAAAGCAATTTGGTGTGGAATAACTTGTGTATATAACCCCGCCATCAGCCATGTGAGCTTTACTGGTCCCAAGCCTGGGTACATGGGGAGGTTAGAGAAAAGACCTGGCAACCTTCACTGTAAAATGCTCCACAATAAAATTTTGTGAAAAAGTTCTCAGTGGAGAGAACTGGGCCATAGAATTGTGGAGAATCGGGTAAGACTAAACAAATAACATTGTCATCAACCTGTATAGGACTTTCAAACCTGCTGCAACTTTTTGGCATGTAGCTCAACAAAACAGGTAACCCAATTTAATGTGGAACATAAGTTATCTTGGGATACAAACAGAACCAAAGTTAGAACATATTAAAGTTGGCTTTGAACATGTAATGGAGGAAGGTATACTACTAAACACAGGGAGGTCACATCTTATTTTCTTCATGAGTAAAATTCAAACCCTAAACATTAATATATAGTACTTCCAAAAATAATCTACTTCTTTCAGAATATGCCACCAATATCTGGCTTTATTGAGACTTAATTTATTGTAAAGTCTGCCATGCAATGGAGGTTTCATGTGTCCAAACTTACAGTGGTACTATTGGGAAACACATCTGAGGTCTATTGTGTTTTACTGTACTTGCAAGACCCTCCAAAGTATAAGTTGAGTTAGATACTTTAACAACACCTCTTCCCTTCAAATCTAATACTCTTTCAAAATTATCACACAGAAAACAAACATTAGGTATATGATCAGTGTGTGGTATGCAGTAAGGTGATATTTTATTGCCAGAGTATAGCATGATATGGGGCAGTCAGTTGTTTATACCAGGAAGGACACATATATTATTTAAATTATGGGCAACTAAATTACTTGGGAAAATGCTGGATTTATATATGCCAGATAATATAAGCACAATGTCATTTGAAGAACCAAAGGGCAAGTTTGGGTAACAACTTAATTATTTACTTAAATACCTCCCACTCAGAAACTTTTTGGAGCACACAAAAACTGGTTATACCATACACTCTTATCCATACTGAAAGAAAATTTGACAACTTTTTGTGTAAAGGATGATCTCTGAATTCTATGGTTTACTGAAAGGTAGCAGACTATGCCATCTGGAGTGCAAGATAAATGCTTGGAGGCAATCTTAAGGTTGAAATCTCAAGAGAGGACTGAAAAATTGCATGTGCTGATATTAAAACATAAATCAGTCCATAAATATGTAAAACTGATACAATAACTGACAAGTGCTAATATATTACTAGCTAAAGTAAGTTAAATATTATCATTCCAGTCGTGGACACTGTGTGCAGAATCAAGGGAAATGTGTCTGGCATTGTAGGGCATAAAAGTTGTTTTAGGAATAGGTACAAAATAGTTGAAACAATTTTAAAACATATACAATTGCACTCTAAGGTATTTCTCTTAGTTGTAAATTTAAACTACTGTAATTTAAATTAAACATAACAGAACAAATACTATTAGTCTAACAATTTGTGAAGCAAATCAAGAAAGGCAAGGTCCAATGTGCAAAAGAGAGGTTTAATACGAAACCAAAACACAGCAACAAAAGCCCACTGGGCAGGACCCTGGCTATAGAGCTGACATAAGATTTTTACATTCAACAATAACCAGCAAGGGAGTGAAACAAAAGGTAGGTTTAAATAGAGGCAAGGGGTAAATGAGAAATATGTGATGACACTGATTGAATTAATTCAATTAACACAAGGAAAAAAAGCAAAAGGGAAAGAACAAAGAAATGGGTTGGGGGATATCCACACAGGTAGGCATGACAGGCTAGAGCATGACAGTTGGACCCCAATGTGTTGCATGCTAAATGGCTGATTGCACTATAATGTAAATAGACTTCTAAACCAAGTATCAAATAATAGTTAAATGTTATTTTACTCTGTGGTGGGTTGGTGCCCCGCCCTGGGTGTCCCCTGCCCTGCACCCTGTGCCTCCTGGGATGGGCTCCAAGCTTCCCTGCGACCCTCACCAGGAATAAGCGGTATAGAAGATGACTGACATGACTGTTATTTTACCTTTGATTAGAAAAGATAATTTACTGTGATTCTTAAAGGTAAGCAAGAACTATCTGAAAATGTATAAAAATGGTTCTTTTTTATGTTAAAGATATTGTTGTGGAAGATGAATGAGCGGATTATTACTTGTTGCTGTAAACTAATATACATATTTGAGACCATAAAGTTCAGACTTGGACAGGATGCCAATCCATCACAGAGCACACACACACACACACACACACACACACACACACACACACACACACAAAGGGTAATTTAGACTTCCCAGTCCACCTGACCTGCATGTCTTTGGTCTAAGAAAGAAACCAGAGAACCCAGAGGAAGCCCACATAACTGCAGATACCATACAAACTCACACACTCAGAGTGCCAACTGATTCATAGCCACAGCCCCAGAGGTGTGAGGCAACAGCACTACTCACCGAATCCATGTGTTTCAAATGTTTTTCTTTTTTTTGATTCCATTACAAATATAGGCTAATAATGGACCATGTCTGTTTTTGTGAATATATCCATGGGCTCTGTAAAGTTAGTATAAAATGTTTGAAATGTATGCATGTTCGTAATATAAATATTATATTGTTTATGTCTGTGCTTTATTTATGGCTGTTATAGACATTTTTTCTGGTACAAAAAATTAGGATGATAAAGGATGCAGAAGGGAATGTGTTAACAAGTGAAGAGACTGCTTTGAGAAGGTGGAAATAGTACTTCGAGGAGCTGATGAATGAAGAAAATGGTAGAGAGTGTAGGTTAGATGAGGTAGAGACAGTGAGTTAGAAAGTGAGGTGGATTCGTAAGGATGAAGTGCGAAGAGCTATAAAGAGGATGAAAAATGGAAAGGCAGTTGGCCTAGATGATGTATCAGTGGAGGTATGGAAATGTTTAGGAGAGGCGGCAGTGGCGTGGTTAACCAGATTGTTTAACAACATTTTGAAAAGTGAGAGGATGCCTGATGAGCAGAGAAAAAGTGTACTGGTTCTGATTTTTAAGAACAAGGGAGATGCATAGAGCTGTAGTAACTACAGAGGTATAAATTTGATTAGTTATATTATGAACCTATGGGAAAGAGTAGTGGAAGCTAGGTTGAGATGTGAGGTGACAATTAGTAAGCAGCAATACAGGTTCATGCCAAGAAAAAGCACCACAGATGTGATGTTTGCTTTGAGAATGTTGATAGAGAAGTACAGAGAGGGTCAGAAGGAGTTGCACTGTGTGTTTGTGGATTTAGAAAAAGCATATGACAGGGTGCCAAGAGAGGAGCTGTGGTACTGTATGAGGACGTCGGCAGTAGCAGAGAAGTGTGTGAGGATGTTACAGGACATGTATGAGGACAGCATGACAGCAATGAAGTGTGTGGTAGGGTTGACGGACTGGTTCAAGGTAGAGGTGGGATTGCATTAAGGATCAGCTTTTAGCCCCTTTTAATTTACAAAGGTGATGGACAGGTTGATGGATGAGGTCAGATAGGAGTCTCCATGGACTATGATATTTGTGGATGACATCATGATCTGTAGCGAAAGTAGAGAACAGGCGGAAATGAATTTGGAGAGGTGGAGGTATGCACTGGAGAGAAGAGGAATGTTAGTCAGTAGGAGCAAGACAGAGTACATGTGTATAAATGACAGAGAGAGTGGTGGAATGGTGCAGGTGCAAGGAACAGAATAGTGAAGGTGAATGAGTTTAAATACTTAGGGCCAGCTGTTTAAAGTAATGGGGAGTGTAGTAGAGAAGTGAAGAAAAGAGTACAGGCAGAATGGAGTGGGTGGAGAAGAGTGTCAGGAGTGATCTGTGATAGAAGGATAGCTGCAAGAGTGAACATTAGGGGGACAGCACATTAGGGGGACAGGACAGGTAGGATGGTTTGGAGACAAAGTGAGAGAAGCAAGACTTACATGGTTTGGACACGTGCAGAGGAGGGATACAGAGTGTGTAGGGAAAAGAATGGTGAGGATGGAGCTGCCAGACAGGAGGAGAAGAGGAAGGCCAAAGAAGAGGTTAATGGACGTAGTGAGGGAGGATATGAAAGAGGTTGGGGTGACAGAAGAAGCTGCAGAGAACAGGTTGGTATGGAAAAGGATGATCTGCTGTGGGACCCCTAGAGGGAGCAGCTGAAAGAGGAAGAAGACATTTTTTCTGGAAATGCATGACCTTCTCTGTCCTTGTCAGTACTCATTTTATTTGCATTTTCCCGCTTTGCAAACATTGAAAATATCTTTAAAGCATTTGTTCCAGCTTGTTGGATGCATTCAATGAAATGTAACTAAAATGCCAAAAAGCCTCAACTAAAAACATAGTTTTCCCTTTCATGTGGTACACATTTGTTAGATATCACAACTAAACACAGCTTGCTTTATTCCTAAACATAAACAATTGAACACTATTCACTTTATTTGCTTCGATCACATAGGACAGTAACCCTGCTCACTTACATAATGACTCTTTTATTAAATTACATAACAGCACAATTTTGGCAGATATCGTAACTGGGTTTTCAGTGATTTTAATTAGGAATGCAGACAACTGGATTTTTGTATTATAGTTTATGTAGAACGTAAAAGTGTTATTTTTCTATACTTGGATGCAAATATAGGTATTCGATATTACAAGTGGCAGAACTTATCATGCCTTTACATTTACAATTTTACATAATGTGGTAGCGTTAAAATATTAGTGACAAACACCTACCAAAAGTTCTATCCATGTTAGCAGGATGCTAATGAGTGTAAACCATCCGTCGTTGCTATAGCGATTACGCAGCTACGGGCGGGGGCACGCAAGCATTCAGTTTCGGGAAGAGCGGTTAGTGTAGAAGCTCTAGAAACGTCCAGAGCGAGGCAGGCTGCTGCGTCACTGCACGGGAGCGAGGAGTACAGACACGCGATATAGTAGGAAAGGAGATTGAGGGTGAATTGTTTCTTTCTGGCCCGCTCTTATCAAACAGTGTAACAAAATCAGAGAAATATAATACAGGGCAAAGCTCAAGAATTACACAAGAGACCGAAAAAGAACAAATTAAAACATACGAGATGTAAGTTCTGGGTGGAGGGTATGAGTGGCGGTGGCGGCACGGTGAGCGGGTGTATCAGTTTCAATAGCTTGCTTAGTTTCTTTAGTTATTATATATTTTTGCTCTGCTGAAATGGCGGTTTTAACGTTTATTGTTTAGCCAGCAGCATTTGCCCAGACAGTTGTGGCTGTGCGCTCACGTCGAATGTTTGTTCAGAGCCACAGGGCTCAGTAGTAATGGCTAAAGGCCTGCTTCCACTTCGCGGCTGGGCTAGCCAGCTAAGTGAGGCACGAAAGGGGATTATGCTTATTCTTCTTATTATGCTTCCAATTTACAGACGTATAATATTTATCAATTCTTGCAGACCCTGTGTGTAATTGAGACTTTTTGCCGTTATTTGAACGAGAACAAAATGGAAGTGCAGCTAGCCGTTGATCCACACCGGCTCATTGATATTTGTCGCGTGGGTCAGAGTGCACGCGTGAATGCTAGCTGAGTTAGCGGGCTAATTTAACGTGTAAAGGTTATTGTGGCCCGAAACTACAGCCCAGTTCGGCTCTTTGAATGTTTTTCGCTGTACACATGTGAGTGCGTTCTAGGGCGTATTTGAAAAGATTTGGTAATTTATGAATGAATCTTTGTTCATTCATTCAGCTCAGGTTGTTGCTAACTAACACGATTACCTGCGTGTTCGTTCACTTGGTATTTGCGTAGTATTGTACGTCTTAGTACCGCACATATTTTGTTGAGCTATGATCTTAAACGTCGCTGAAACGATATTATGAATCTGCTTATAACACGTATTTAAACTAGTGAGTTGAGATTACCCTGTCAGTTTTGTGTGTAATACATATGCACAGTAAATGAAATACCTCAATTAAGAAAAGCACAAGTTCCATAGCAAAGTTGCAAATCCTTGAATTAACATTAGTTTGTGTGAATAGCTATTAATGAATGCATATTTTCGAATAATGTACAAAAATCTAGCTAGTATATCGTTACCTGTGTGATAGTCTGATGTTGGCCACCTAATTCGTTCAAAGGAAGTCTACATTTCAAGGTCGAATTTAGCCAATAACCAAAATCGCTCGTCAGTGCTCCATAAGTATGTAAAAAAAAAAAAAAAAAAAAAACAGGTTTAAAATCAGACTGTTTAAAAATGTTCTTTACTAGGTTTTGTTTACAGGTATTGTAATATGGGTATATTTGGGAAAATATAGTTAAAATTTAGGTTAACAGATAACACGCCGAATCAGGAAAACAGGTTTTGTTTTTCTATTTGGACAGTTGTAGTAATGTTCTTTGGAAGTTTTTTTTTTTTTTTTTTTTTTTTACATATAATTCCATGTTGTATGTGAAAGTGACTGTCCAGTTGCATTGCTATTTTAATTTGCTGCTTTGAAGTGGCCTCTGGCTACTTTAGAATACCGTGTATATTGGACAAAACATTTCACAACTTTAAAGGCACTTGGTTATAGTAGTAATTAGTTTTTAACCTATGACTACTGTTGATAAAAACAAAATTGTAGTCCCTATGTAAAAAAATAGTTGTTGGCTCATAGCTAACGATACAGTTCGTGTATCGTTAGCTTTAAAATGTTTGCAACCCCAATTGCATATTAGTGCTTTCAGTATCAAATACCTGGTTGTGTGAGCGCAGTCTGATTCGGAGTAATCTTATATTAGTAGAGGACAAAGTTATTCACGGGATGTTGGTCTAGAGATTCAGTCATCATATTCCATAGTCCATGGTTTTCAAGTGGGGTCACAGGAGACTGTGTATATTGGTTTTCATGATATGTGTATAAATAAAAAATATATTTTTTTTTCTGTCAACAGGCAGGCAGCAACTGCAAAGTGGTACGACAGACGGGATTACGTCTTCATTGAATTTTGTGTAGAAGACAGTAAAGATGTCCAGGTCAACTTTGAAAAATCAAAGCTTGAATTCACGTACGTAAGCAGTGTTTATTATTGTTGTTATTGTTAATAAAAATTTTATTTGTTCTATATATTTACAGCAGTTGTGCCTCATTTAACTACAGTGTCCCCCCCTTAAGTATTTTGCTGTATCCATTTTGGTTTATATGTATACCTGTAGTTATATTTCATGTTTCTTTTTTCTTTTAAGCTGTCTTGGTGGAACAGATGGGCACAAACATCAAAATAAAATTGAATTTTTTGAGGCAATTGATCCAAATGTAAGTTTTATTGGAGAATTACAATATCTATGAAGCCAACTATTCATGTGGTTATGATGTGCTCATGAAGGCAGCCAAACAATAAATTCACTTCTTTGTACATAGGAATCTAAGCACAAACGCACTGACAGGTCAGTACTGTGTTATTTACGAAAAGCTGAGTCTGGAAAGCCATGGCCAAGGTTAACAAAAGACAAGGCAAAGGTAAGTTTGTATTTTCAATTTTCACCATAGAGGGAGGTCATAGTGCATGCTCCCAGTATGTAAGAGAAACTAGTTATGTAACAATGAAATCCGTTTGTAGACTAGTCAGTGTGTAGTCGTACAGTTTGTACACTCACGAATGACACGATACAGCAGATCCCCTCTGTAAAATAGAACTTTAATTTTTATGAAAAGACCTAGACATAAGAAGCCAGCATATGTGAATCTTTTACTATCAGGCTGATCACTGCAGAATGAGCACACAATTGCTGAAAATTTATATATTTACATTTGCAGTGAGTAAATTTAATATTGTAATAAAGCATGAGAAATGTTTTTCTTGCATCTGTCCTTTCAAGATCACCTGTACTTTCCTTCTTGTACCATCCAGTGATGGTTGTATCAGTAAGAAAAATAAATAATTTTAAACCACCAATAATGTTGCTTAAACTTTATCATGGGTATGTTATGCAGCTGAATTGGCTCAGTGTTGACTTCAACAACTGGAAAGACTGGGAAGATGATTCAGATGAAGAGTTGAACAATTTTGATCGTTTCTCAGAGGTAAATTAATTTTTGGATATAATAATTATCGTACTTTTACGATAAGTTTCTACATGACTATGGCCATGTGACACAATTTTAAGTGTTTCTCTTAATGACTAAGTTCTTACTTTTTATACAGATGATGAACAATATGGGAGGAGAAGATGAACTGCCAGATGTTGATGGAGCTGATGATGTAAGATTTTAAACATTCACATTTTTAGTAAGCTTCTCTGTTTATAAACCTGAAAAAGGAACATTTTTCCCTGTAGTGTTGATTTTATGGATCTCTGTAAAACAAATTCAGTTATGCTATATTAATGACTTAAAAATATAGTTTTACTTCGTAGTGCTGACTAGGACTGGGTGATTTGCCCTTAAATAAAATCATAAATTGGCTGTAGATGTGACCAAAATGATTTTGAGAAAAAAAAAAATCACAAACCCTTTCCATAAATGCTTAAAATTACTTCTTCCAACTGTTTATATATTTAAGCCATGTAGGGATACTTTGGAAAAATACTTTTGGTTTGGTAGCTCATGTCTGGACTCAGTTGTATTCAGCATCAGGATGAACCCAGGCCTTTGCACTGTATATATGGGCACAATATTGGACAATATGAAGCATCTGCAATTTCTTTCCACCATGGCCTTTTATTATTAAATACAATGCAAAAATAAAATGATTCTTTTACCTATTTTTCAGCAGGCATTTGTGGCTTCCGCTAGCTTGTGCATCACACAGAACCACGCACGTCCTCCATTTGGCTGTGTGCCCTTTCTGAGTTACTGGAATAAGTTTGTCAAGTCACTTCATTTTGCTGCCAGACTTTACAATAGACAGTAGCTTGTTGAACATTGAGCGTAACCTAACCGCTTCCAAAAGATTGAGGGGAGAAACTACCGGTTTAAGAATTTTTGTTAGCTGTTGACACATCTGTTGCTATAATTCTAGTGATTGTGTTTGAGGGCAGAGGCAGTTTGACAGACAGCATATCTGGCATGCTATAATACACAAAACATGGTTTTCATTTTTTTCATATAGGTCTAAACCAAAACTCGATACATCAAATCAATTTATTGCCCAGCTCTAGTACTGACTATGGAATAAAAAAAGTTTGGTGATTTTCTTGTTTATAATGGGTACAATTTTTAAAATTGTAACATTTTTGTAAAAATTAACATTTACAGGAGGACTCCGCTGACAGTGATGATGAAAGTAAGTTTTCCATTTAAAAATGTTACCTGTGGTTCATTTCGAATTGTCTTGTCATTGAACAACTTGTTTAAATATACAGTGTACATGAATATTATATAGTGCAAACTTTGCTAGTACAGCCTTGTTATAATGCACAAACCAGTCTGAAGAGTGTTATAATGATTATATCAAACCTTTGTAGTTTATCAAGGAACATGTTCATATAGTACCTGGTACTGAAGTGTTAAGGGAAATGCACTTTTTTTTTTTTTGGTCTTTCCATAAAAATTTTTCATAAAAATCTTAGAAATAACTGGTCTTGGGAAATTTAAATTAGGGGCTCAAAACCTAACCAAACATCTAACCAACACCTTACATTCTAGCTGTCATCTGCTTCATTTCTATTATAAGCCATCTCTTGCATTTTTTGACATGTATTCAAAGCAATAAATATTTATTTTTTTGGACCAGTTATAGATTTAACATTTTTTTTGCGATTTAGCTCATTCTTTGGTTATTCTACTTGCACAGACGCTGAGGCAGTTATGGTGTGCTGGAAAAATGTAGTGTATATATACGGTAATTAGTATGACAGACCACTGTCCAACTTGGCAGCTTGGTCAGAAAGTATTAAATACTTTTTATTTTCATTTAACACTTGTACACTGCTTACACTAGTATATTATCTTCTCTACTCTTTTATTGATATGCAGAATATGGTGTGTGGAAACCAGGTGGCATTTCAATAAAACATGCATTTAGAGCGGTTTGCAGTACTTGGATGTGTTGTATGTCTTGCAGCCAGTGCATTGCATTCAGTTTTACCTCACATCTAAAATGTGAAGATGTTTGGAGTTTCATTGCATATAAGCCATATAAATTAGTCTGTGAAGTTTTGAAAATGTGAGTAATGGCAGAAATTAAAGTTTATAAATTACCATACAAGTTTTTCTTGGTGTAACGTTGTTTTTGGTTGTATTTTAAATATACAAAACATCAACAAACGACCAACTTTTCTTTTCCATGTTTACATTGTGGAATCAAGTGATCAAGTCAAATTCATGTGTGCTGTAAATTTTTTTTTCTTGTATTTGTAGCCACGTTTTAAGCGCTTTAAGGCAACTTGTTGTGAAAGGCACTATATTAATGTGTGTGTATAT
>JABJVR010048326.1:0-15750 GCA_025773905.1 Chitala chitala
CGGCCCGCCCCACCCCCCCCGGTGACACTGCTCTGCACTGGTGACGGCCCGCCCCACCCGGTGACAGTGCTCTACACTGGTGATGGCCCGCCCCACCCCACCCGGTGACACTGCTCTACACTGGTGATGGCCCGCTCCGCCCCTCTGCTCTACACTGGTGATGACCCACCTCGCCCCACCCGGTTTCGCTGCTCTACACTGGTGACAGTCAGCCTCACCCTGCCCCGCCCTGCCCCCTGGCACTGCTCTGCACTGGTGATGACCCGCCACGCCCCACCCGGTGACACTGCTCTACACTGGTGATGGCCCGCCCCGCCCCTCTGCTCTACACTGGTGATGGCCTGCCCCGCCCCACCCGGTGACACTGCTCTACACTGGTGACGGCCCGCAGAATCACCATGGCTTCAAAAGACTCCAGACCTGTTTCATAAATGCTGACATGTGAAGAAGATCTCTGTGCTGGAGCACTGCCACAATGCAGGAAGAACACAGCTCTCCCAAAGGAGGAGCGACACGGAAGGCCGTGGCACTGTCAATATACACCTTCAAAGAGGTGCCTAGTTC
Organism: Chitala chitala; assembly: GCA_025773905.1. Classification (NCBI taxonomy): domain Eukaryota; kingdom Metazoa; phylum Chordata; class Actinopteri; order Osteoglossiformes; family Notopteridae; genus Chitala; species Chitala chitala. The sequence goes on from JABJVR010048326.1 coordinate 565, forward strand.
GACTCTCCTTTGTACCTGGCCTGCTATTTACAACGGGCAGAGCTGGCTGCATCTGATAAGGATGTTCTCTGCTGGGGAGAGGTGGGGGGATATCAATGCACCTAAAGGGAACAAACAAACAAACATGCAGAACCACCATCTGTTCCTGTGAGAACGGCACACACATTCAACTCTAACCAAAACACACATTATTAAAGTGCAGATCAGTAGAGCTGTCTGACCTAAAGACCACTGACACCACACCGTGTCTGAGTGGAATCCATCCACACGTCAAGCATTTCACGTCAAATGCTACCCTACATACAGGAATGTGACCAAGGCGTAAACTACGCACAGGGGCACAGGCGCAGACACGCACAGGAGACCGAGATGCCTGCGCTGCTCGCTGAATATTTTGGATGTTGCTGCAGATAGCGGGTGACATTTTAACAACGATTCATGAGGCTTTAAAATACGGGAGTGAGCCTATTGATCTACTGGGGCATCTTATGAAACTGCAGAGATGTCTCAGTAATAAATATGATTTATCATCTCCCCTAGTTAATGCAAAAAATGCCCCTTAATGTGCAGACTGAAAATAATTCCCAGAAATTCTAAAAATAAAAATAATAAATAAATAATGGCACCAAAACACCACCCAAGGTTATGCATCTTACTTTAACACAAGCTTTGCAAAAACTCATAATTCACAGATAACAAAACTCCACTATTGACTAGATTATTCATGAAATTAAGGTGCAGTTAAATATGTTACCTGTGCAATTCTGAGGGTTTATTTATCTGGCCTTGAAGTTTGCTTGTTTAAAAAAAAAAAAACATGTAATCATGATCTTGACAAAGTGCCCATGGTTTTCGGCTGTATTTTCCACTGTAACAAGAGAAATGCAAAGTCACTGGAAGGCGCCACTGTTGCTCAGCTTTTCGTTTCTGAACGAATAAAGCAGTTATGACTCAACGAGGCACATGCAAGCAGGAAGTCACAGCATTCCGCTCTTGTTGGACCGAGCTGAGAAGGGTAACCCTCAGCCCTAATGAGATGAATAATAATTTGTGTCAGACCATTTCACCAAAGGAGCCAGAGGAACAGAGCATATGCTTCAGCCTTTGCCTGTTGCCAGGACAGTCCGAAGTGTTCGTTGCTGAGTGCGTCGAGAGACCGCCGAGTGCAACGCGTAACACTGCGCACCCACGCGCACTCCCAGCATGTAGGAGAGGTTTGAGAGCATGGAGGCGCTGTTAATCAGCTGGACAGCACTGCCCCGTTTTCACATATTTACAAACTCGGCCATTAAAACGTTTGTTTATAATCATTTCACCTGCAGGAGCAGTTTATAATCTCATTCATCATTAATGAATTGATCACGTCATCTGTCTGAAGAGAAAGTCCGAGTTAGTCACAGTGAGTGCGTGGGCTGATCCCAGGACAAACAGCAGTGTCTCAGACCAAACATTGGTCACTACAGCACTATTATTCATCTCTACACTTACTGTTATAACAGATTTCACAGTTCCTGTACACTACACAAAATACGGCCCTCAGCATTCAGTTCGTGACCTATAACCTTTATTCATACCTTTTCTTACAGCATTATACCATACATAATATTACTGCATTACAGATTTTGAGTACCCTTTATTTGAACGTTTAGTGTTGCATCTCCACTGTCAGAAGTATTGGCCATATACATTGTGATTGTCATACAGAAGATCCATCTTAATCAATAATGATAAAAATACAAATAAAATATCCCATTTAAAAATGCCAGTTGATAACACCCGTTAAAAGCACCCAGAAGGCGTGTCACCTGACGCGCCCACTCGTATCACACCTTGTGGGGTTCTGATCAAACTGACACACACGCCAGCACGCACGGCAGGTAGACACTAGAAGGCCAGGAGACACAGGTTGCCAATGAGAAAACCTGGGCATCGTCATGAAGGAACAGAGTAAATGTGCTGATTTGAAACATTTAGTCCAAGATCGAGGAAAAGGCTGTATCAATGAGACAAAGCCAGTGAAACAATGGATAAAGATAAATATTAAAAACGGTTGATTTGTGTCTGGCAAAAACAATGAACCGGTGCATTGTAGAACAATAATACTGCTACTCCCTGTCCGCTATGTATCGAATAGCACAGATCTCCTCCTACGCACGTAGGACGCCTAAGACTGAACACACACTTCAGCTCAGAACTGTTATGATGATGTATTAAGCAGGACACTCAGCTGGTTCACTGGTGCCTCATTGTTCGTGCTGGTTTTTGTTTTATTTTCTCTCTTCACAGAAACACTTATCTTACTCAGTATCTGTATAATTTAACCACAAGGCCCTTTCTGATCTCTTCCAGCACATTCAGAATTTAAGAAATTATCCATTGCTGCACTGGTCCTTAAGAAAGATATTCTGGAGAATCCCAGTTCTGGTGTGATTAATCCTGATGGAAACCAGGATGAGCTGTGCATCTAGACAGTGAATGAGTCAGAAACAAGGACTTTACAATGTCTACAATATAAAGTGTATGGAAAACGTTTCAAAATTACTAAATGGCTATTTCTAGACATCACACTTGATCTAACTTTCAGAATCATTTATATGATGATATAAATTTCTTTATATGTAATGACTGTCTGAATGCCAGATTTTTAACTTTAACACATTATAGAACAACTGCAGAGCACATCTTCAGCTCAGAGTTGCTTCCCTATCCAAGTCCACTAAGTAATCTTTGATAAGACCACAATTTTAACATTCTTCGACACACCCAATAATTATAAAGAGAAATTACGCCAAGCATGCCCAATCAAACACACATTCTATTTAGTGACAGCCCAGTTTTTTGGGAATAAGGAATATTGACAGAGAAAATAATTCTCTCATAAAATAATTTCTAATACAACCCATATTACAAAACATTAATTGGACATATTCCATGTCTAATGAACAGTCCATCTAAAGTTGCACTGCTGTCTGTTTTCTCTTGTTTAGAGGCATGCGAGGCCTGTGAAAGCACATCCAGCAAGGCAGCACAACAAAGATCAATGTCCAGAAAAGCACAGACCTCCGTTTGCAGCACCAGGCTCTCAGCAAATCATTCAGCAGCCCACGAGTGTTGAGCAAACTGCTCTCCTCGACCCAGTGCTTCGCCGCTGGCTCAGACACGGAGGAGGTCCGGATCAATGTAGGCGTCCTGCGACACACACACCGCCGCTAGCTGTCCTGCAATGTGCTGCAGGGAGGCCCACCTGTAGACGAGCGGATGAGCAAGAGGCCTAGCGTTCCAAAGACTGGGCTGCCAATCCAACGTGCACAGCTCCACCTGTCCACCTGCCAGGACTACCTTTGCTGGCCTGTAGAAGCAGGCCACCCACTTCCACGTTTGGATTCTCTTCTTCAGGCTTTTAATGACTCGTTTGCACCCATCTGAGCTAAGGTCAGTGCTTCCAGGTCATCTGCTGGCAACTCTGGCATCTTCAGGAGTCATGACACCTAGGAAAACAGGGGCCACCTGCCCCCAGCCCTCCCCTGTTTCTTTCAGTCCTCAGCTGCCTCTCCAGTTCATAATGGGCTCATAGTTTTCCTTTAGGTGTCCAGCAAATAGTTCCTTTCTTATATTCCTCCACCATAGACAGGGGACAGCTGGGTCACTTCAGTAAATGCATTCCCTGTTCATTACAGGTCTTAACATTTTCCATGATTGATTCAGTGGGTTCTTTGGATTGCCGTGGTACAGGTTTGAGAAACAGAGAAAACTCAGGAACCTACACTAACACAGTCACACATTTTCAGCTTGCAATTTTTACATTCCTTTTTTGTCTATAATCTATAGCAGATTTAGGACTTTGTTTCAGACAAAATTACTTGATGTTTAATTTGCTTTAATACCATGGGAGAGCAGATTAAGAAAATCCTCTTCCTGTTCTCCCCAACACCCTCCCCCCACAACAACGGCTTCCTCATCGTCCCTTCTGCCACGGTTTAGACAGTTACTAATTTACGTCACAGTCTCGCTGGGACCTTATGGACAAATGCCTATAAAAAAAAAATGAAGTGCCGCACACTAAATGACAATGCCACTCGCCTTTAAAATACGCCTCCTGACCTGCTCGATTCTCCGTGCGCATTGCCTATTTAAATGCTAAATAACCACTCCCTTGGAATTTCCATTCCTTCATAGTGGGGGATCTCTGCGCTGTGTTTATAAACTGGATTTGCGTTTGTAAAACTTAATCACATATGCCTCCTTACAATTTTCATGCAAACAAAGTGACTGAGTCAGTGGTCAAAGCCATTATCACATTTAAGAAAATGAAATAAAATCACTCAGCAGTTTGCAGGTGATTTATGTTTATACACCAACTTCTGCACCAAACTTGGAAGTCATTCCAGCTCCTAGGTGAAAGACCTGCTCTTCATGACAGCCAAATCCAACGGGCCGTTAACGGGAAGGTGTGCTGCTAGGGTTCAGCTTTCTCTGCCTACTCTACTGACACGCGCGATAAGAAGAGCCTTACAAAATCTAATTAATCCTGCGTTCAGGTGCTTACAATAAAACTAGAAGCTGTTCCGATAATGGGGGGGGGGGGGGCTCAGCCTCCCCTCCAACCTCCATCCCCACTTTAAAAGTAAAGTCTTTATGAAGAACGGGTCGACGATGATGAATGACCGTGGCGGGAGCAGGGCTCTTCTCACTCGGCGATTTGTGCCTCCATCTATTTTCATTTAGCTGCCGCCTGCGCTGATACTGTAGGGGCCTCCGCAGAGGCCTCGCCTAATCCTCCCCTGAGGAATCTGGAGGTAAACTTCCGCCATTTGTTTTCCAACTTGGTCGACAGAAGCTGTCCCAATCCCCTCCTCATCTAACAAAATGTTCTGTCTTCTGGATTCCAACCCCTCTGACTGCAAAAAATAAATAAATAAACATTACACTGAAAGTGTGGCCAGAGGAAAGTTCTTTGCGTCCAAGGGTGTGTGACCTCGTGGTAATGGAAGCTCAGAGGCATGTACAGGGTGTCAGAAAGACCCTGTAATTACTCATCATGCTCTGTTCTGTGGGGCAACAGTGTACGCGCATTTAACCAGCTGCCGCCCAGGCCATTTAGCCCCCAAAACAAGTGGCACTGACTGATCTGGGAGCTCCAGAAGAAACCAGGCCAGCTGGGTCAGCATACTACACCACTTCTGCACAAACAGATCAGCCAACAGGCCTTTCACATAAGGAAACAAGACAGCAGCATAGCACTGCATACCAAGAACCAAAACCATGCAAGTAGCTGAAGGAATAGTATGGAAAAGGAGTACACACTGTCATACCTACCCTTCTGTGTGTATTAGTGAACATAATAGCTAACTTTCCAGCACATGTTTTGAGTGATATATGACTCAGATGTACATCAAAATAATTTTCATTTCATACAGAAACATACTGTATGTAAATACATACGCGCTTCCCCTCTCCTTGGGGTCTCCATGTCAAAGCAGCCTTTTCATGTTGGGGAAAATAAACACAAGTAATCAAGCCTCAAAACACTGTCACACTTTTTAATGTCCTTGTCAGTGTGTGTAATCAGCTTTCTGTTTGGGAGGCCCTCAGCTGTGGCACATGTTCACAGACATAAGTGTGACCATACACACACACACAGACAAGGCTCTGCATGCATTCTCCCTCTCAACATAGACAGAGAATAAGCAATGGTACACATCACACGCATGTATCTTCTCAATACAGGAACACTTCCCATGTATAAATATCTGCTGACTAGCATTTAAAGTACATTTACAGGGAAATAAGTGTGATAAAGAACACCAAGACGATGAAACGTACTCTACAGAGAAGGCACTAAAAAGCACCTGATATTATCCATATGTAGCAGAGGGAACCTACTACGTACAACAAAACCTTCAGGTCTTCAGGGCTCTCAGTCAAAATCTAAAAAAATCTAATCTGTTCTATTACACTGAATAAATTAAACCGGATATCGAATACCACACACTAGAAATAACTGAAGTGCAGGAGCAAAGATTAGTCTTATTCGACCGATCCTTATGGCTTCGCGTTGCCTCATTCAAATGTGCCGCAAGACTGTACCAGTACACAGAATTCACCCATCGGTTTGCCAGCCGCTGTAATGTGCGTGTTTGATCTCTAATGTCAATGCATCCATTTCGTCTGCAAGCGGGAACGTGGCACCATTAAATACATGATGATGTATTCCTTGTTTCTTTGATCTTGGTTTAAATTAAGATTTCCGAAAACAAATCGTATTGGTGCTATTTAAATACACGACAAACTTCTGCTGTTAATCGGTGCATACAACATTTATCCATTAAAATGCTAATCGATGTGTCAAACAAGCAGATGAGCGCACATTTGAAATAAAACGTTATAAAAGTTATTTTGGTCATTAGTCACTGGAGAATTTCGTCCAAACAGCATATGCAAACAGCCAATCGTGCATCGCAAACAGAAAACGTCTTTATTTTTCTTAGCAAGTGTGATACCTGTTCTGGGCGTTCGTGGAGAACACCGACTCGCTATAAGAGCGTTATAATTACCGCACAGTTAATGTGCAGTTAATGTGATTCCATAAAGCTAAAGCTACGCTTTCATTTTTAATGTAATGGATTAACTAAAACGGTTCAAATGTTGCACAAAAAACGGACTCAGTTAATGTACTCAGTTTAACTATATATGAACACAGAACTGCATACGCATTTAATTTATTATTGTTGCAGGGATAAATTAAAAAGTTTTGTTGTGCAAAGTCATATAACTGAAACGTTTTCAGACCCGCAAATATATCAAGTATGTTGCTAAAATACAAAAGTCACAGAATATAGATATTTAAGCGTGAAAAAATAATTTCGAGGTGTAAGTAGTTGTTTAACCCTTAAACTGAAATCACAATTTTACGATTTTCTATTAGCTGTAAGCAGCTACAAATGAGACAGAACAGATTTAAACTTCTTTACAAATCAGTCTATCACTGAGTCCATCAGTAATTGGAGCAGTAATCGAATAAGATGCCAAGTTAGACATCAAGCATTTTTTTTCCATCAAATCCACTATAGAATGATATTCTTTGACGTTCGGGGACAGTCCTGCCAACTGGCTGGACAAAGATCAATCGTAAGTGTCTGTCGCGCGGGTGTAAAGCTCGCGCTCAGCGCTGGAATCGCGTAAGTGTCTGTCGTGCGGGTGAAAGGCTCGCGCTCGGCGCGGGAATCGCGCGTGCTACGCGTGGCGGGGATAACTTTCTCCCAGCTCACCTCCAGCGTACTTACAGATGGGCAGCGACGCTGGAAGTGACAGTTCAAGTCTGGCTAAAGTTGCGAGCTGATGTATGGAGCTGTTCCATTGTATAAATCACTTTGGGAAGACAGTCGTCCTCACCGGGAGACCGTGTCCAGCCTGCGCGACACGATTGATGTGCGTCCGATCGTTTAACCACCAATGCGAATCATTTCGCCTTGCGTCGGCATACAATCGCCACAGAAACCACGTTAATATGAGAGGTTTCATGAGGTCGATGTCAAGGCGTACTCTATTAAAAACTTTATGGTTAGGTTCTGCGTAAAAAGTAATTTACTGTCCGATTCAAGAAAGCGAGGTCAATGGCAAACATTAAAATCGAACCACAAACAGCAACACCTACCACAGCACGTATATCCGTACAGTTTCGGTTTGAAAAAGTATTTTCAAACAAGACAATGTACAAAATAGTAATAAAGCACGACGATTAAATATGAAATAAATCTGCAGTTAGAAGCAATTTAAAATTAAAATGATCCGTACATAATCGTCCCTGAAGGCTATTGCATAAGAAACATTATATATATATATATATATATATATATAGAGAGAGAGAAATTAAATGTGAAGATACATATTTTAAATGCGCAGATTTTCCTCACCTGATGTTAATAATTCCCTTGTCTCGGTTCCCACCGGCTGTTTTCTGTGAGGAATCTCCGCTTGTTTAAGTCTGCCTTAACGAAGTTTCCTGGTCTGAATCACCTCATCTCGACACTCTCCCCTTTATTAACATTTAATATATATAGAAAACAATGACGGGAAAACGACTGCAGTTTGTCAACATATATTTATAAATATTTTCAAAATATTCCTTATAACATTTCATACGAGAAAAAAATTAACTAACTCATTTTTGAGTTACCTTTTTTGTTTTTTGAAGAGGCTCGAATTCTCTAAATTCGCTTTTACTTTAGCCAAAAATACTCCAATTTTTTCCAAATTCCTTGAAAGTTTAAGAAGGAAGGCAGAGAGAAGTGTCCTTTCTCCGGGGTTTTACTCTTTTTCCTCTCTGTGTCACCCTCGGACGAGCCGCTCACGTTACACAGAACAAAAACCACGAGACTCGCAGCGTGGCAGCGCGCGCTGGCTCGAGCTCCAGACATGGGCGAAGACCGCGCGGCGGCGGTACCTCTCGGTCCAGATCCGCGCTTGAGCTCGCTCGCGCGTTACACGCGCGTCCAGCGACGGCGACGCGAGCAACCTCAGCACCGGCGCTAAGAGTGCAACTGTTCAAAACGGTGCTCAATTAACTGACTTGGAGTAATTTTAGGAGCACTTGGAGCCGGTACACCCGAACACTGCTAAGGTCGACTAAAGCTGGAGAACGGCAAAATGATGTTTTTTCAAGGTTTATTTTAGAAAAATATAATACCTATCGCCTCCTTGTGGCTGCGAGCGCAGAGCAAGACAAGCAAAGGAAATCGGCGTCACTCGTAATGTTTGTGATGCTCTGCAAAATCTTACACAATACCAAGAAAAACTGTTCATAATTACTGATTACATTTTTAGTATTACTTACTTGATCGCTGATAAATATGTTAACTCATCAAAACACTGAAAAGGCTGTAAAAATTTAAAATGTATTTGTACCACCATACATTTAATGCAGTATATGCCTATTTTCGCTATTTGATTAATTTGGTCAAATTTTTTTTTTCAATCTAAACCATTTGTTTTACTTCAGTCGTAGCGCTCCAAAAACGGCATAAAATTTATTCTCTTGTTTAAAAGAATAAGCGAGACGGACAAGGCGTATCGGAGCATGTAAATTCCTACTCGTTAAATAAACCACGCCGGATTGGCATGCCGTAAATGGAAATAAAAAGACAATAAAGTGCCTTCAGATCTGAGAAAATATGTTAACAGTTCTAAAGAGAGGCTCCCCGCAGATAAGCAATATGAACTGCCATTCGTGCCAACCTTATAAAACCTTCCATTTTTTTCCCTCCGCATCCGTTTTACAATTGATTGAACTCAAAACACAAAATAAATTCGAATTAAAATGGCTTAAGGTATGTTTTAGTCTATTTTCCACAGCGTACCTGTTTCTTTTAATAAAACGTTGCAGGGACTGATCTAGTACAAATGTCTAGTGCTGGAAAATATACATTTCATAATCTGTCAGCAGAATTCTGATATTATTTAAAAATAATACATAGGAAGAGCTAGGTGTGCGTGTGATACTTATGTAAAACCAGGTGCAGGCATCCCAACATTGGAAATGCTGTCTTCAGATTGGGCGGATCTCTGAAAAAACATACCTGTAAAGTGGATGGGAGAGAATAACTGCAGGATCATTTTTAAATTGCTAACATACTATAACACAATAATAATGCTGTTATGTATTAATGAAAATACGGACTTTCATAACATTTTTCCGGCCTGGGGCTATAGCCAAAATAATTTTTTTTTGGGACCAGAGCCAATTACTGGGAGATTTTGGATCACCTGAGGGAATTAGAGAGGAGATACTGATGTCAATGACACACCCAAAACTTGTGGGATGTATATATATATATATATGTGTGTGTGTGTGTGTGTGTGTGTGTGTGTGGAGCAGAGCTACGTTTAGCACTGTAGATTTGTTGGCCCATTTTCTCAGCTGGTGTACAGGGGAAACCTTTTTATTAAGATAATGATGTGAGAGTGAATTCATTAAATTACACCCACCTCAAAAATTAGACTCTTCTATAAAAAGTCAGAATATGCTCAGGCAGAACCAAGACCAGCCTGGCCTGTTTTCACAACCTCTGTGGGTGAGAGCAACTCAGAATAATTACTGGAAATATTCTAGTTTGTTTTAAGAGTAAGTATTGCTTGGCAGTACCAGAACACTTCCAGGTTTACAGAGTGTATGTTTAGTGCTGGATATAACTGAGGAGAGAGCAGGCGGAAGACAATGGGTTTTGTCATGGGTAGGTGGAAGGTTGGTGGCTCAATGGGTAAAACACCAGGCTGGGATGCTGGAATTTCACTATTTGCATCCCACCCCAGCCACCAGGTGTGTCTGTGAGCAGGACAGTCAGAGCCAGCTTCCCAGGTGCTGAATAACGGCTGCTCACTGCTCACCCAGAGGATGGGTTAAATGCAGAGAATCAGTTTTGTTGTAACCTGTATATGTAATTTGTAAGTTGCTTTGAACAAAGGTGTATGCAAAATGAAAATATGTAACGTCAGCTGGGCTCACTCATATAAGTGTGCCGCAGTGTACAGTTAATGTTAACATTTAGCCAGTGTGGTATGAATGATGACTGACTAGGTGTGGCTCACACTGAGTAATCTCGTGTAGCATCTCCTCCCTGACTCTGTCTGACAACAGAACTGCATCTACGGGTCAACAGCTCTAATTTGGATTGAGATTCTTTCTGCATGTTTTCTGTACAGGACACAGAATGCACCTTGGGGAAAAAAAGAAAACAGACATCTGGTCACACAGCTACTGATGTAAAGTGACTGATTAAACTGACAGCTTGGGTGACTTGTCAAGAAACGACAATTGCGTCTTGGATATTTGTGATGAGCAGATAAAATGACGGCTGTTTTAAAGGGCTATAATCAGGCCAGAGTAAGTGACAGTGTACAAGAATGTGAACTTCCAATAGGGCATGAGATGTGCCAGTACACAAAGACAGCCTGCTGACATGTTCCAGCTGAAAAATAGAAAGACTTAAAACATGGCCTTACATATATTCTGATAAGAAAACATCCAGGAAGAGGTCCTTTGGCTAGAAAGAGCCTCATCAAATTACAGTCTGTACTCTAAGGAGCAAGAATGATAAACCACTTGATAAAATGGTCCACCTAATTCATTAACAGTAATGAGCAGTCTGACATCCTTTTTATACAGTACACAGCTAATTAAGACTATGTTGTTAATTACAGACATTATGACCATCCTCGTAAAAAGACACTTCACCCTTTTTCATTGCTAGACTATGAAAACCAGTGCAACATCTCAGCATACACAAGCATCAGTGCTGTGGACTGTTACAGAAGGGTCAGTGCTGTGGACTGCTACAAAAGGGTCAGTGCTGTGGTCTGCTACAAAAGCCAGAATCTCAAAATACCTTTCTCACCATAAGCAGTTAACAACATATGACATATGTGCGGCTGAAATGTATAACAATCACAACAAATACTAGGCAATATATTAATGATAATGAACAAAACTCTTAAAGCTTACCTGAATTAGAAACAAGAGGCACATAATGGTTACGATGAGCTGTATAGTACTTGTTATAGTGTTTTCTCTTTAGGGTATATATTCACAGTACTGGCGCTCACAAAGTGCTGAAACTCATATGAAACTGCAGGTCAGGAAAGCCAATGAAGTGGTGACTTGTGGGAAATGGAGCTTTTCGTGCACCTGACGCACACTGAACTGATGAGCCAGATGTCAGATTCATGGCAAAGTACTGTAAGACCTCTACATCTGCTTCTATCCTGCACATTTAGGTGACACATACACGGTGATTTTCGACTTCTCGGCTCTGAATCACACGAGTTACTCAACACATGGTATAGCTGGAGTAGGTAATGTTAAACAACTTACTCAGAGGAATAGCCTTGCCACCTAAAACAGATCCAGAAGAGGAGAAACAAGCTCAGATACAAAAGCAGGAAAATGACAGTGATTGACAAGTGGACTGTGTGTGCGTGACTATCTACCCACGCAGCCTGTCAAAGAGGACACGGTCTCATGTTCAGCCACACGCTTGCAGGCAGGACGTCTGAACTGCTGCTCCTAACACCAGCAGTGATGCAGTGATTCCGTCCAGTAACCGCAACTACACCATGAAATGCTGAGCCATGTAATTCCGTACTGCCAGTCCAGCACGCTGCTCTGAACGGGGGTGGGCACGGTGCTGCCATGTTGAGAACAGCCTGTGGTGTTGATGGGCTCCGTGGGCCTCGCGCCCTAGTCACGCATGCATAAAGCCACGCTAAAACCACAGCTAGCTACATTATTCATTTCCTTTCAGAATTCCATTTGTATGAACAACTATACTTAAGGATGCCGCCTTATCTCTAATCCCACTGGCAGCCGTCTGATCTAATCTTACTCAGCCTAATAGAAACCATAAAACCAGGCGGCAACAAAAGCAGTGTGCAGCAGAGAATTACCAACCACATTCCTTTAAGTACATCTGAATGAATGTGAACACAATGCTGAAACCAGGGAGGGTGAACCAGACTGAAATGTACATGTCGTGCGCACCCAAACGCAGTCGCAAACCATTCCGATTCCCTTTGCCGTGTTCTTAAAATGTGGAAAACAGCTCAGTAAACAAGCACCTACTGAGAAAGAATGGAGGGGAAAAAAAACACGCGGGTACCGCTTGACTCAGCGGCCATTGTTACTCTACCACCATGCTGGTCCAAATCTGGCATTACATTAGTGAGATATATTTGTTTACTTAACGTGGAGCCAGCACGTGCTCACAGTTTAACAATGCTCTTTAGACTTCTCCTCTGTGGCCTCACCGTCTGGAACCCTTCCGCTCGAATTCTGCGCAAATAAAGACGAGTGAATGGTAGCCCAGTCGGTCTCAGCTCCTCATTTTTTAGTTTTTTTTTGTTTTTTTCCCCTCAACATTTCCACTGTTGTTTGGACTCAAGTCAGGTGTTTTGCAATCTGCACATGAACACAACGTATAAATATAATGACCACTGTCTATCACTTCATTTTCGTCTCAATGGATTCCTTGAAATGAGCTTCATGCAAACAGCTCTGTGAGTCCCCAAATGCCTGGACTGCTAACCAGACCAACCATTCTGCACTGCAACATTTGCTGCAGACAATCAATGCCTGGTGTCCTGGAATTCTTGGAATCTGGCTGTTTCACATGATATTAAAGAATCAAGGGCAAGATAACAAAAAATTGCTGAATAATGAAATTTTGATGTACCCTTAAAGAATATTTGAAAAAAGGAGTGATTTGTGTGCATCCCTTTGCAAAACAGCACCACAATCTGTGCCATTCACTTCAGGGCTTATCCTGTAGCCTGCGGCTAAGTCTAGTGTATCAATGTGTGAAGGTAGATTTGGAGCTTCAAAACCCACAACAGCCTGCATGCTTTTAGAAGGTAAAACCTTAACCTGCTACAAGAAGCATCAGGCAATGGGTAGAAGGAGATTAACTGGTGATGTACCTCCTTGGTTAAAAAATATTACCATTCAATTGACCAACCAAACAGCAGATCTCCTAGTGTAGGATTTGCTATGGCGCATTAACAATGTTAACATAACAGTGTCAGCGCGTCCGTCACATGCAGTGTCTGTGTACAGCTGTGCAGCCTTTAACTGCGACGTGCTTTTCCAGGGAAGGTGACCTTCACAGGAAGCATGCCAGCACCTGCCGTCCGCTGCGATATCACCTGAACTTCACCTTCTGCTTGTGAAAAGAGCAGCGTGTCTGAAAAGGAACGTTCCAGGATGGGGACGTAGAGCTAGTTGTGTGGGGATGGAAAAAGCGGGGGGGGGGCTACGTATATTTGTAGAACTGTAGGTCCCTTGAATTTGTGTGGAAAAAAAAAGAATTAGACTTTCAAGGAGATGCTGGATTAGAGGAACACAGAAACACCCATGTGTGAGGACTCCTTGTCAATTGTATGTGATGTTATGTTAATCACCTTGTGCTATTCCAAGTTTGGAGAAGCGTGATAACTTTTCTTGTCCCAAGACAATGGGAAGGACCCATTATATATGCTGACAGGCTCTATATTTCCCATTCAGCATAACCGAAATCCAACTGTTTCAACACCAAAGGCACTTTGATTCAAACCTTGATAACAATCTCCTCCCTTAATTGAATCGCTCAATTTGCATATGGTGACTTGACTACGTGTAAAGGGCCAGTTTATTTAATTCTTCCCTTTTTTAGCTCGATAAGAACTACGAGAATGGGAAGTGCATCACACACAGAGACCACAGGGCCAAACCGAAATGTGACGGCTGGAACGTGCAGTATCCACACGATTAAACGATCCACAGCAAAGGAACCCACAAAATTCATAAAAATAAAAGTGAGCAGGGTAGTTATTGGTGCCCTGTGCTCTGCTCCCTCATTATAGAGCAGAAGATATTCCCAAGAGCAGCCATTACCATATCATTGCTAATATTCGTTTAATTGTTCTGCACGTGTTGAACAGAATACATATAATCTACGTGACCATCCTGCACACATTACATGGAAAAAATTCTAGATCACTTTGCACAACAAATTTGCACAACAGTGATGTGGTGCAAACACAAAGGCAAACCAGGAATATCCTGCAACTAATGGTCATCGGTGACTATCTTTGTGAACTTGTGTTCAATTGAAGGGAACAAGGCCGTTTGGTAAGAGGATACTTCTGTTCTTTTACTGTCTGTGGAATAAAAACATAATTTCCTGCTTTAAACAGAGAAGCAGTGGTTAATTCTCTGTGTTGGAAAAGCACGACTGAAGGTGACTTTAAGTTAAAGCCCATGGTCATCCTGAAACACCACAAGCATTGAAATTCATTTTTAAATCATCTCCACCAATAATGTGGAAACCAGACAAGAAGACTTAACATTATTTTCTACAGATTTTTTCAATACAAAAGTTAGTCAGAAAGAATTCATTATTATTCTACTTTTGAGTTCGTGTTTTGGCCTATGTGAAATGCTCTACTAATCTAGTTTAGTGCTTTTTTGATTAAAATTCCAAATTTCTGAATGTCTCCAGAGGACTAAGTGAGGCACTACTGCATCCATACCCCAAGTACTAAGTGAGGCATTACTGCATCCATACCCCGAGTACTAACTGAAGCATTACTGCATCCATACCCCGAGTACTAACTGAGGCATTACTGCATCCATACCCCGAGTACTAACTGAGGCATTAC
>JABJVR010048327.1:0-10413 GCA_025773905.1 Chitala chitala
CCCCATAACAACCCCCATGGCAACTGTCATATATATTCCTTGAGCATTTTGGGGGGGGTTTTTTTTTGCATTTCCAATTTTTTTTTTTTTTTTTTTTTTTTTTTTTTTTTTTCTCCTTTTGTGTTAATAAAGTTCAGTTTTACTGTAGATTCTTGCATTTAAGTTTGTAGAAAACACTACATGTAGGTGATTAAAAAGAGTGCATTTCCTCCAGACATCCTTTGCGTGCATCTCCTGTTGTATTTAATAATTTGCCTTTACATGTGCACTGTGACTAATGTTGTGCATTTGACAGTTGAGGCTTGAATATGAGATTAATCCAAACACAGCACTGATTTGTACTGACTGCATTTTTGTTTTCTGATGCTGTTTTGTCTTAAGTGTCTTCTGTTGTTTCAGGATTATTTTGAAAGCTACCTGTCCATTGCCTCTACAGTACCTTCTGTGCTGTGTCTGATCCTCAACTACCTCCTGGTGAACAGGTATGTCCCCTATAGTCCCCAGCTCAACAGATCCACTTATTCCACTCCCCTTAGTTGCACAAATGTGGGACTGTATGCAGAATTGAATGACCTAATATGCAGCCTAAATAGTTCCGTATAATGAGTTTAGCCCAGTGTGACCTAACTGTGGAAGCTGCATTCATCTCCTTAACGTTTATCTCTGTTAATGTTGAAAATGTGTTTATCCAGCTTTAGATATTCATGGAGGTTAGGGGGTTGTTGAATATAATGTCCTATACAATTCTGGGGCTACATGAAACATTGTTAAAATGTTATGTTTTATGACTGAATGTTGTAAAAGGGGAAGCAGTTTGTCCTTTGCAGAAAGACAAGATTCAGAGAGCTGAGGAGCTTCACTCACTTCTGTGGTGCTGCTGTCTTTTAGAGTCCTGTCAGAATTCAAATGGTCATTTTAATGTATATCACTAAGTCACTGCTTAGTGTCCTCACTTATTTATAATGGATACATTTGGTATAAAAGCGATTGTAATGTCTTTTTGTTTTGATAGCTCAGTTAAATAATCACTTAAATTTGAAGTACGTACTGCTGCTACCTAAACAACATTTACTTTTTAAATACACCGTTATTTCTGATGTGTTCCGGCTTGCACTATTCAGTTAGTCGGTCATTGTCTCAACCGCTTATTCCTGGTGAGGGTCACAGGGAAGCCTGGAACCCATCCCAGAGCACATAGGGCACAGGGCAGGGGACCCTAACCCACCACAGGGCGCACACACACAACAGGCAATTTGGACACACCAGTCAACCTAACCTGCATGTCTTTGGACTGTGGGAGGAAACCAGAACACCTGGAGAAAACCCACCAAGCACAGGGAGAACATGCAAACTCCACACACACAGACCCAAGGCGGGACTTGAACCCCAGGCCTGGAGGTGCACAGCGACAGTGCTAATCACCACGCCACTGTACCGCCTGGCTTGCACTATTACTTGAGCAAAACTGTTTAGATTATTTAAAGAAATAATAGTTTTGTTGAGCTGTTTTAGATTTATATTTGTGGATGCTGAGATTACATGTAGCGGTCTGAACTGTTCTAGTGCCCATTCTGAAAGTATGCCATACCCAGCTACTCGCTGATTAAATATCACCACCAGCACATTACACAACATGCTCGTCAGAAATTTGTGCCAACTGAGGAAATGAGTTAAACACTGGTAATGTAATAAATGCTATACTGTATTTGCAATGTCATCTTACATGTTGAGACAACTGAGACTTTGCACTGAGTACAAGTATTTTGTTGTTATTGTTCGATCACTCTGAAATCATGCAATACAATCTGGCCTCGCTGTTGGCTAGATTTCCAGAAGCTTGTCAAGCAATAAGATCTTAATCTGATCCTCTCTGAAATGGGCCCTCAAGTGGGTCTTAAAAACCCTTTTGGGTTCATGATGACTCAGCCTTTCCCAGAATGCTATTCTGTGTGTTAGATGTGAGGTTTGGCATCAGTTGACAGTGATGTGAAATAGTATGTCTGGACCACTGATAGACCAGAGTCAGTTGCAGCTGCTGTTAATTGAATTGTTCTAGTACATGATATAAATAACATTCTTTCTGTTCCCTTTTCACTGTTTTGTATTTTATAATGAGTTAATCCAATAAAATAATCTGTTATTAATCCTACAGCGGAGAAATTCTCAATGTTGCAGCAGAAAAGGGGTATCAGAAGTAGTAGTGAAAAAGTAACAGGGTAGAAACTATAAATATAAGAAAATATAGAAAAAGATGTAGACAGTTTTAAAAAAAAAAAAATAGAAAAAAAACAAACTCCACACTATAATGCTTCTATAAATTGCACATGGCAAATGTATTGCACACTGGTTTGGGATATTTAGACTTCACATTCTGTAGGTGTGCTGTCTACTGGGGAACTGTGCTGGTTGTACAACCTGACAGCAGTAGGAAGAAAGGACCTGCACTAACACTCACACACACACACACATGGGGTGAAGTAGTCAAACTTCAAACTAAAGGAACTGCCTAGTGCTGTCACTGACTCTTGCATAGGGAGTCGTTCTCCAGCAGGGATGCTAGCTTGGCTAACATCTTCCTGTCATCCACCACCAGCAATGAGTCTAGGGAACACCCCAGGACAGAGCTGGCCCTCTTAATGAGATTGTCAAGTCTCTTCCTGTCTACAGTCGAGATGCTGCTGCCCCAGCACACCACTCTATGAAAGATGGCTGATGCCACCACTGTGTCAAAAAAGGTCCTCAGGAGTGCCCCCTGCAATAAAATGTGTTTTAGAAATTATGCTGACAGAGAGGACACATCTGTGATTCTTAATGGAAGAAGTTTTGCTAACCGAGAGGATGCATCTGTCCTTTTCTGTTTCAAAGTGATGCAAAGAGAGTCTAATAACATGAAGATGTTTTTTCTCCATGCTCTGTTTCTGCAGCATCCTCAATGCTGATAATATTGACATGGACAAAATGTCAGTTAATGTGTAGTTAAACACTTGTAGTCTTTATGATGATTCAGAAGGCTTCTTGTGTGCATGTGTCGTTACAGAGGTGAATAGAAAGGTGAAAAATGTGAGTTGTGTGTACTTATGCTTAAGGGTGTTGGAAGCAGGAGGACAGTGCTTATGTAACACCCCATTGTGTATGGTTTGTATATGTTTTTGTCCAGTCACTAAGCTGAAAAAATCTAAGGCATGATGGTAGCATTTAGTTAAGTGATGTGTGTGTGTGTGTGTGTGTCCGTCCACAGGCTGTCCTCGTCCATGCGCATCCTCACCTCACTCTTTGTGATCCTCGCTGTGTTCATCATCACCACAGTCCTGGTGAAAGTGGACGTGTCGGACCACAGGACCCACTTCTTTGCCGGGACCCTGGTTTCTGTGGCCGTGGTCTCCGGTGCCTCCAATATTTTTTCTGGGAGCGTCTTTGGGATCAGCGGTCACTTCCCCATGAGGATCTCGCAGGCACTCATATCAGGTACACACGGTTCACTGTCTCAGATCACACACACCATATCACCATAACGTCCTCTGCAAAATGATTCAATGTGTCTGAATATAGCTTGTTTAACTGCCAGACCCCCATGGTACACCTGTGTGTCCACATGGGAGATCACTGAAACCTGAGGAAGGACACAAGTCACAGCACAGGATCACATGAATTGGTCTGTTGTGAGGTATATATGTAGTTCTGCACACAAGGCAGTACTTTTGAAATGTGAGGACAAACATGGCTACCAGTACAAGAGAGAGTATGCAATTTGTTAGGACACGCGTACACATATGCAGAATAAAGTTGTCTCCATAGCCTATCTTACTGTATCCAACACAAGGGTACACAAGGCTCGTGGTTCCATAAGAGTTTCCTCCCTCCTCCAATCAGAGCTTGGCTGTCGTATGCTGTAATGTGATTGGCAGTGTGGACAAGAACATAGTTCCATAATTCAGAGGAGTTTATATGAGCTATTAAAAATAACGCTGGGTATAATGAATGGTTGAGCATCATCCCATTTGTACTAACCTTGTGTTAATATCAGCATAAAAACAGGAAATTAAAAGTGTGGTGGTAGCATATAACAGGGCCCCACAACAGGAGACATGGTTTCCTAGGAGAGCTTGCTGTTAAAATTATTTACTGAATGTATTTACCCTCTACAGATGGCCTCTTGTATACAATAATCAGCCATAGTCTGTGATGCCAGTTATTGGTATAATAAACAATGTATTACATAAATGAACATTTAAAGAGCAAAACTGCTGCCCTCACATTAGTATGTGCATTTAAGGTTTTTGTAAATCCTACATAATTGCAGGGAAAAAAAAATCAGACAAGAAAATGTAAACTGCAACACCTGGATTATTTCCAAATGTGTGGACTGTTTAAGACATGGCAGACCTGACAGCAGTATCCTTCCTGATTGGTTGATTTTTCTTTTATTCCTTCACTGCTTGTACCCACCTTTGACCTTTCTGAATACCCTAGGCCAAGCCATGGGTGGGACTGTGAGTGCCGTGGCATCCATAGTGGACTTGGCAGTGGCCAAAAACGTGACGGACAGCGCTCTGGCTTACTTCCTCACTGCTGACGTCTTCACCCTGCTGTGTATCGCCATGTACCTCCTTCTGCCAAAGCTAGCATACTCACGGTGAGTGCCTGCTACGCCTCCACTGGCCAGCAGGAGCACCTTTACCAACAGCGCTCGAGCCAGCTAATAACGTTAGCTAGAGCAGCATAAGGACATGCTGAGCGTACACAAATGTGTAAAGCATGTACTTCTGAGGATCATCACTGGATTCAGTTTTTAAAGTGTGGGGAATTTCTATCTGATCCTGTGTGTGTTCCTACATCAAATCATGGTATATTTTTTGCTGGTTTCAGGTAACTAATGGGTTCACTGAAACTGAGACAGAGAAGGGGAACAGACAGTCTGGAGCTGCACTTGGTTTCACCCAAAGTTGAAAACCACAGCTTTATGAAACTAGTCAGCTGTCGAAACTTGATGCAGTGTTTAGCTGTTTGTATTTTATCCTGTTTTTTTATCCTCTTCTACAACATTACTACTTGTTGACATTTTAAACAAATCAATTTGGGCTTAATAAAGGCATAACGTCTATTTAATTATGCGTAAAAAAAAAAAACGCTTATTTAGTACCGCTAGGTAGCACACTGTTGTATTTTCATGTGAAAAGTTTTGTGTGGTCTTGTAGTGTGTGTGTGTGTGTGTGTGTGTGTGTGTGTGTGTGTGTGTGTGTGTGTGTGTGTGTGTGTGTGTGTGTGTGCGCGACATCAGACTAGATTTTCTGATTAGGCACAGAAAGCAGCTGGGTTGGGTGGTAAACTCTAAGCTGCTTTTTTTTTCTTTGTATTTTTATTTTCTCCCACCTTTTTAGGTACTACATGTCTATTGGGGCATGTCGGCACACAGGGGTTCAGTCAGACCAGCTTCACGATACAGAGGATGGACCCATAACATCAGGACAGACGTCTGTCCCCCCCTTGAAGCCTATCCTGAAGAAGACATGGGGGCTGGGCTTCTGTGTGTTCTACGTGTTCTTCATCTCCATCATAGTATTTCCAGCCGTGTCATCGGGGATCCAGTCGGTTCATCAGGACTCTGGCAGCCCCTGGACGACCACCTATTTCGTCCCGTTGACGAGCTTCTTCCTTTACAGTGCATCGGACTTTTGTGGCCGACAGGCCACTGCGTGGCTCCAGGTGCCAGGCCCCAACAGCCAAGCCATGCCAGTGCTGGTTCTCGCCAGGACGGTCTTGGTACCACTCTTCATGTTTTGCAACTACCAGCCCCGGGACCACCTACACACCGTCCTATTTGGCCACGACCTCTTCCCTGTTATATTTATCTCTCTTTTAGGCCTCAGTAACGGGTACCTGGGCACCCTGCCCATGATCTACGGGCCCAAAGTGGTTCCACGAGAGCTGGCAGAGCCCGCTGGAGTGGTGATGTCTTTCTTCCTCACATTGGGCCTGGCTGCTGGGTCAGCCTTCTCTGTGCTCATTGTGCACTGTATCTGACCTGACCGGATTGACACTGGTTCAAATCCCATCCCGCACTGCAGCTAATGCAGCCAAAAGGCCATCTTGGTGCTGATGTTGTCCCCATCTCTATAGAGACTGATGTGATGTTGCTGGACTTTGTCTTCAGTATTATGAGTCTGTGGCTTAGCATTCTACATTGTCATTCATTCCACCTGCCAGTTAGGTTTTAGGTATCTGCAGCTCTCAGCAGCTGAACAGATTGTTTTAATGTCTTACATTTTACATCTTAGTTTTATGGTGATTATTTTTAAGTGAAACTCATTTGAGGTTGACTGACCAATATACAGTAGCATTGTAGCATTGCACTAAATGTTTCAACCATCAAATTTGTAGAAAAGTAACTACAATTGTTCCTTTGAGCTGGGTGCTTATCCTGAATCAGGGTAGGAAATTAATACTTGAGTGTATTTTCAATTTTTTTGTCACTGAATTATTCGTTAATTAAAAAGGCAGTAGTTCATTATAAATTGTGTATGTAACATGTGCATACCGAAAATAACCTGTTGGTATTAAATACTACAGCAGGGATGTATATTAAAAAACACAATTTGTGTTTTTGGTAGACCATTTTAGATTTCTGGATAATGGTTCCACATATGAATGGTAAGCATGTACTATTAAACTAATATTTCAGAATTATTCCTTGACTTCAATAGTTTTGCAAGATTGGATCTAAATAAAGTGCCTTTGTAAAATTTAAACAATTATATAATAAAACAGTGTTACATTTTCTTTATCCCTGTTGTCATTCTGATTTTATGTGTCTTTCTGCTGCCAGGTAGAGCTTGTCATTAGTGTTACAGGCTCACTTTTTGTGTAACAGGACGAGGACTGCCAGGCATATTTTGTGCTATATTTACCTTAAAAAAGTACCCCCTGATTTATTTTTTACAATACACCATAATCAGCTAAGAGATTACCTGCTTATTCCATAGGCATTGAGTGAAGTGAGGGATCTTGCTGATCCCGACATTAAGCAGCGTGTGCCTTCCTGGGACTGGGCTGCAGTCATGGGTTACAAGTCAGTCCAATATTTATTTTGGGTCAGATGCATGTGTGAATAGATATGATCGAAGAGGATAATAGGTGTATAGGTGTCTCACACAATGGAAAATAAGGTCTTTGTGGATGGAAGGATGACTCAGACACATTGGCATTTCAAATGTGCATCCTTTTTCTCAGACATCTCAGGAGGGTAAAATACAAGTAAGGGAAGACCTGTATAGTGTATCACTGATTCCCCACAGCATGCTGCTCAGGGAAGAACATGAGAAACTGTGGACCACCTATGCCCAATTGGCCCTCAACACCTGTTTTGGAATACTTAACTCACCTGCTATCAGGACCCCGTGTGCTTGAACACTGAAGTTTTGCAGAGCAGATAACTGTCAGTCAGTAGATCTATGTGGAAATGTATGCATCACCTGGATAACACCTAGAGTACATTTGATTAAAGAAATGGAACCTTTTTTTTTTTATTTATATATATATATATATATATATATACAGAGAGAGAGAGAGAGTGTGTGTGACAAGAATGATGTTGACTGTCCCTACAGTTTTCCATATTATATATTTCCATCCTGGTGGCTCAATGGGTAGACCATCAGGCTGGGATGCAGAAGTTTCCTGGTTCAAATCCCAGCCCAGCCACCTGGGGTGTCCTTGAGTAAGACACACATGCTAGCTCATTGTAACATGTGAAGATGTTGTAAGTTGCTTTGGATAAAAGCATCTGCTAAATGGCTAATTTATTATTTCTGCTTTACTGAAATATGAAATTTTTTCTTCTGTTCCCACAGTCCTGTCTGCTACCACACTTGGTCAAAGAGTTTTCCAACTTCATCCCAAATCAGATTGTTCCCATTTGTTGTTCTTTGCCTTGCCATACTTCATCATGGGTGACTTTGGTGCAGAATGGTTCCTAGGTTAGTGTCGTGAACAAACAGTGCCTTCTGCAGAATGGAAGTAACATCCAATGCTTAGTTCTTTACCAATGAGATGAAAGAACAAACATTTCTTTCCTAACAACTTTCAGGCAAGTTTATGCGCCATCTGGTGGAAAAGTATATTAGTTCACTTTTTTGTGCAATGCCCTCCTGAAATTATACCATTTGCTGGGAAAATTTCAATTATGAAATTTTAATTTTTTTTTAACTGAACATCAAGCATAAGACAGAATTTAATAATTTCCATGTTAAATGTTTAACAGATTACTGCTGCAGCTTTCAGGGTCACTAGGCTAAACAGGTGGGCAGGATACTGAGCAAAGTGTCAGGGAACTAAATAACCATTTAGCTTGCTCTCTTCATAGGCCTCAGGCTGCTGTGCAGGAAAACCGTATGGCCATTACAGGAACAGGTGGTATATATCAGAGTGAAGCCTCACCCCCAGCCACCAACCCGGGAAGGGAAACACAAAGGCTGTGGGTAAACCAGCTCTATAGCTGTGACCGTTACTGAAGGGCCCATTCTCATTTGTGTGCCATTTTAAAACTGGCTTGTCACTAAGGGCCCTTTTCCACAGCATCAGGTACCAAACATAGGACATCACTACTAAACAGTATTAAAGTCAATGACACTTCCTGTTAATTTTCCACTGGCATAAAAAGTGGCAGTGAAGCAGAATTGCCATGTGACCACCCCAAAGTGACGTGAAATGTCTAAGTGTATGAGATGCCCCAAAGTTAAAAGCTCTAACTCGGTAGACAAAAACTAAACAAAGTCCAAAGAAAATGTGTTTTTAATGAAAGTTATTTTTGTAAAACTGCAACATAAAAAGTAAGCAGACACATGGCCAATTCCCAGCCTTATACATATAGAACAAAATATTTTAATTCACTCATTTTGTCAACTAAATACAATTAGAAACAACTGTGGTTTTAATTACCTTAATCACAAAGGGCTCCAATATAAAAATCACACCTCTACTTAGAAACCTCTGAAGACATGTCTATACAACAGTACATTTAAAAAAAAAAAAAAAAAAAAATTTTATATATAAATCAACTACTATACTTGGACCAGGATAAGGCTTAGGTTTCTTAATTTGTTCACACATTACTACAGCATGTTAGTTATAAGTTGTATTAAAACAAGTTTGTCTTATCCTAAAAACACAAAATGTTAATGAATTGTAATAATTATTGCCACCTTTGTTGGTATTGAGATGGTTTGTCGCTTTTTAGCACTACTACTAACATGACTCTTTTCACCAACCATGATGGATAATAATCAGTGTACGTGTTTACGGTCCACAAGCTGAGTGAACACGGGGGATAAGAGGGCGGATGTCGTGGTGCTGCCTGGTGTATGTAGCTGCCAAACAGCGTAGCTGACTGGAGAGCTGCGCACAAATTTTTTTTTAGCTGCAGCTCCCCAGTTCCTTTCTCCAGGAAAAGGGAAAAAAAATATATATTATATATTATTATTGATGGGGTAGAAAAGTGTCCTAAATGGTTGCTCCAAGATGTAATCTTAAACATTAACATTTGAGTCAGTCCAAATTCAGGGCTCTGATTCACCAATTTTAACATGATCAAACACACAAAGACAAGGGCATAGTTAGGTTTGTCTTTAATTTAAAAAAAAAAAAAAAAAAGGGAGGGGAAAAAAATAATAATAAATCATACCAAAAAACTGACTTTACATCAACCTAGGCTGAATAAGCACAGAATCACAATCACTGAAAAGCGGCATTTGTCAGTTGAGGGAAATTGACTCTTCCATTCTGACAAGACATCAACTCATTAGAACAAAAGTTGACTAAAACAGATTAGTTTTGGATTAATCCACTGACCACATATGACCTTCTGCAAAGCTTGCCATTAAATACCTGTAATTCGTTCATCAAGAAACAATTTCTTGTTCACCATCATTGGTGCTGAGCACTCAAACAGAAGGTGATACAAATCAAAGTTTCACACCATCGTCTGCTCAATACCCTGAAACAAACTCCTAAGAGACAGCAAGAGATCAAGTTAAACATAGTGCACATGCTGCCCCGTGCTCATAGTAGTCCATCCGCTCCCACCCCAAAAATCACCCAAAAAATCCCTTTAATAGACTTAAAACAAAAGTAAATGTCATCGTAGCAATTTTAAAATTGAGGATCAAGTTTTAGAAAGCTCTAAATTAGTTTCGCTTCAGACTGTGCGTGCTTCGCTTCAGACTGTGCGTGCTAATACTGGCTGCACCTCTTAGATCCATATGTGACGTTTGCAGTGCTCTACAGCCTGGGGGGGGGGGGTTGGGAATAGAGATAAAAAAAAAAAAAAAAAAAAAAAAAAATTAAAATTGTAAAAGTATAAAAAATTTTAAAAAAATTATTTTACAAAAAAAAAATTTTAATTTTGTAAACAGGTAATTT
>JABJVR010048327.1:10423-24788 GCA_025773905.1 Chitala chitala
CCCCCCCCCCCCCCCCCCCCCCCCCCCCCCCCGCCGCCGCGCCCCCGGCCACCCGAGCGAAAAAAAAAAAAAAAAAAAAAAATTAAATTTAAATGGTCACCTTATATAAAATGTTCACAACAGTCTTGTACACAAAACTCAGGTTCCTTTTGTAACCAGCTTATTTTACTTAAATGTTTTTAAAAGTGAGAATAGCCTGGAAGTTTCAAAATATGACATTGTAGCGCTGCATGACCTGCTGCATACGGGATGTGTGCATAGCTAGCATCCAGGAAAACGCAATGCACACTATTAAAAGTTTGGTAAATGTGGAAACTAATGTTACTGCTGGGCAGTCACTGTCATACTCAAGTCAAAGCAAACTGATGTTTTCTAAATTACTCAGCCCGCTTTTCTTATTTATTTCTCTCAGAAAGTAAATCTATTCAGGAACGTGGTGTACACTTGTTTGGCAACACGTCACGCATGATGCTTTGTGCAAGCAGGCATGGTGTGCATAGGCTTACATTGCAACGCAACGCTGTGTCCATATTCTTGCACCAGAAAGCTGGTCCCCAGCTGCACTGTTCAGTACCCAGCAGCTTCCCAGCTGCCCCTGGGCACGCACCAACTTTCTGCAAAGAGCATGTGAAAAAAAGGCACATCCCACTTACTCCATTTAAAACGGCTGCTTTCAGAAGAACCATCCCAAATGCTGCCACATCCTCATCACAACTACACAAGTCTAACGTTTCCAGTTTGGCTGAAATCGACAAGGCGAGAACATACTGCAAATGTACACTTTAAGAAACTGGAAGGACAGCGGCATTAGCAACAAGTGTCAACACCAACCGTGCAGACAAAGTCAGGGTCCATCATCTGTAACAACAGCTGCACCAGTGTGGGTTCGTACTGCTCAATCAGCTGGTCGCACTGTGAAGAACAGCCCGAGGTTACACATGGCTAGTGAACAGCAAGGCAAGAGCTCAGGAGCTTCAAATCAATGCCAACTGTTAACCAAACCTTCACAGGTCATAAGACAAGTCACCCTGGGACAGCTCGGTTTGCCTTTTGTCATCTCACAAGGCATGTTTCCATTCGTTGGGTTAGGGTGGTCAGTTAGCGCCATTCAATCGATTTAGCTGCTAGTTTGATGTGAATTTAATGAGCTTTATTAGAAGTAAAAATACAACAGAGTTACTAAACAAGTAACACTAAAACTGTTACTTTTAGTTGAGAAAATGTTAAATCCCCTCACAGACAAATTGTTTTGGGACATCTAAATTTACCCTGCATACAGCCAAACAATGAAGACTTGCATTATTACGTGCAAGTAACACTGCGATCTCCATTAGTCATGATGTGTAATCAAGTCGCCGCTTCCCCCCCCGATGAAATATGTAGTTGCACACCCAAAGTTATGAAACACCTTTTCCCAAGTGCTGCCAAGTGTTGACAACTGGGACTGTGCCACACATTTTCCAGCACAGCTCAGAAATTTGTGCAAATGGAAACATGCCTGTAGTTACTTAAAAGGGTCTTCCACAGCTACAAAACCTTGTAGTGCTCACCTCCTGTTTATAGGCATCAGGCAAATAGTTGCAGACTTTCTTGACAGCTTCTTCTATTTCAGCCTCTGTAGCGTTATTCTCCAGGATCCCATCAATGTAACGCACGGCCATCTTGCACACATCACAGAAGCCACCGGCTTTGAAGCGAGCCGTGTCTATTTCCGCTGTGGGGGAAGGAGTATGGAAATTGGTCAATTAAAACCATGTAGCAATACCAAACCAGGACAGAGGATTTACAGTGTCAAATTAACTTTGTGCCATTATGGACAACTGAAGTCAGGGAGAATCAAGAGATGGAGAATATTGATCGAAGGTACCAAATGGCAGTCTTACGGATATAGGTGCGGCTTTCCCCCTTGCAGAGACCCAAAAAGGAGCACACAGTCTTCGGATCAGTTTGCTGGACAAGCAGCTCAATAATAGCCTTGCCATAGGCATCAATCATGTCCTTGCATTGAGCAGAGAGTGTAGAGGGAAGGAGGGAACAGACCTTCTCCACAGCATCAATAACAGCTTTCTGAGGAAACCAAACCACAAGTTAAGATTAGCTATATGCCATCCTGTTGCCTAAAGAAACTGGTGTACACTATAAACACTCAAAGCAACAATATGTAGCATCACTCATTTACCTACATTTGTCAGCACAACACAAAGCTCTGTACAATAAAGAAATCCTTTTACATATAACTGCATACAACATTTCCACACCAAGTTCCACCATTAAAAACCTTTCCAGAGTTGACATGTTCCTGAAGATGAATTTACAGCAAAGACAAACCTCAGTTCTTTGATCCTCCAGCATGGTCTCCAACTGCTTCATTATAAATTCACACAGGACACACTCAGGCGACTCACGGACACGCACCATCTTCTACAAGAAAGCCGGGGCGGGGGAAATATACAAAACCCATCATAAATTGTTCTTAATCCACTGGTGACCACAATTAGCTGCTCAACAATCACAATAAGCTATACATTGACAGTTTTGGCCGACTTTGAAAGCAATGAGACCATGTTACCTTTGCAGGTTTGAGGGCCAGTGGTTTCACCTGTGATGTCTCTTCCAGCTTCAAAGCAGGAAAGAGTTTAGCTGGTGTGACTTCGGCTGCCACCAAGGTCTCCATGGGGACAGAATGTACGGAAGCACAGAAACCGGCTCGACAGCACAAGTCCTTAGGTTGCTATTGAGACAGCAAGAGAAAGATACAATTAAAGTTTCTACAAGATAAAGTTTCTCAAAGCATCCACCACATACCCTTTGATAATATGAGAGCATGCATTGCAGCTACCTGCATGCACTTTTCCCCTACAAGATCTGTGTATGTACCCCTAGGGCAGCGTTTCATTATTTTTTAGTATTCCCTACCAGAGGTCCACACTGGCTGGGGGGGGACTACAGGAGCCCTCCAGTAAAACCTCATGAGCTATACAATGAAAACCACAGCCCTAGGGGTAAGTCATGCAAGGTCTGCCTTTCCCTAGTGGGTTGTTTTCCTGCTCTTGGTCCTAGTGCATCCAATAATACGGCCCTCATTCTAAGGCTGTCGATCGAATCCTCCCAGTGCCAAACGACAAGCGGAGCCATGCAACGTGATGAAATGAGTTAATGTTAGTTCAGCCATGTTTATGCTATACTGAACTAATGTTAAATGACAACTAATTAAACAGCAATTTAAATAAAATCTATCATAACTAGCTAGAGTTCAGGTGTATTTAGTCCATTAAGGGTCAACATAAGCAATGAGAAACAAGTCTTAAACAGAAGGAACTGTGGACCAGTCACTGATAGGGTTACCAATTGTCCACTAACATCTGAGTTTAATAAGCTAGAGGGCAGCAAAATCAAACACGATGGTGGCTTTAAGTCTTGTTTCTCCAACATTACTGCTTAGTACAACTTTAACACTGGTTTTGGAAACATCTACACTAGACACACAGCAAGAGTGAGTTGCACAAAACAGAAACACCAGGTGAGAAGATGTAGGTGAGGGACAACATGCCAGACCAACTACAGCACCTACCTGTTCCTGAAGACCAGTACAGTTATAATCCAGGAGGGAAAGGACAGAGTAAGGAGGCAAAAAAAAGGATAAAAAAAAAACAAGCCATTAGAAAATGAGAATGAGATTAGCACAAAGGTGACAGGTGGGACAGGGGAAGTTCTCTGCAAAAGGAGAATCGCACTGCTCAACTGACATGCCAGAAGAAGTGAGCCATGGAGGAAGCCAAAAATGCTAAAGTAAACCAAACATGGCATCCTACAGGTCCATACTCTGAACATCTGAGAAAACAGCTGTGAGAAAAAGTACAGAACTGAGGATTTCCTCAGGTGCGACGCTCACTTACCATGGACATAAGCTGCATGAAGACCAGAGGAGCATACTGACCAACATACTGCTTACACTGTGGGAGGAGGGCACATATATCAATCAGTCAGCTAAAGGTCAACAACAGCACTTCCCAGCACATGTGTCCCCATCCATTCAGCAGGCCTCCACATTACCATGTCAGACATTCCAGGTCCCAGCTTGTCACACTGCTTCTCAATCTCAGCAACCAAATGGTCTATGTAGGAGGTGTTGGCCTTGGCCTCATCCTGAAAATCGGTGATGAACTGCACGCAGTCTTTACACAAGTCACCATTCTTCGGGGCCTGAACAGAAACATTGAGGAAACAGATTGCTAGATTAAGACATCTATAACTTTTCTGGTCGAGGGTGTAGCAATTTTTCCAGGCTAAAGTAACCTAGCTATACTTGATCTCTTGGTCCACCACTGGCATTGAGACCGACTATAAAAACTCAAGTTAATGTGAAGATGCATCACTGGCTGCAGATGAGCAAATGAGGGGAAAAATAATAATAATAATAATAATAATAAAAAAAAAAATAAATAGAAATTTAACTGATGCTATAAAAGGTAAACCAGCCAATTAAAGACCATACATACAAACACCAGTTGAACAGACTTTAAAATGGAGGGGCAACTTCCCTGTAATCATGATCTTCATCATAAAAATTGAAAACATGTAGTGGAAAATGGAGTACCATGTGACTGCGAGAACTGGCACACGTCACCTTAACAAGCAGCAGTAATGACCAACAGGTAACAAGCACATAACTGCACATCTACCTGTTTAGGCGTTTCCTGAGGATACAGCAGCTGCGGCACATTGGCAAGGAAGGGGGACACAATCTGGGATAGGTCCACCTGTGGGATCTCGTTGGACACCAGCTGAGACGCCACCATGGCCTTCTGTACAGACTGGCAAAGACCCACAGCAGCACATGCTGCACCGGGATCATCCTGCAGGTAGGAAAGGGGCAGTGAGGTGACATCACCAGAGAGCCGCTGCAGCCTTCACCTTGACAAAACGCAACCCTCTGCATCACGCTCACTCAAATGAGCTGTACTTGCCATTCTAAAATATAGCAGAAAAGATTTTTTTTTTCCCTCACTAGGTTTAACATCAATTTGCATTTTGGTTAATAATTTCCTATAAAGTAGACTCTATATGGTTATGTATGGCCCTCTTATTGCACGCAACATGTGTATGTGCTTAAACATAATGAAAATGACAATGTAACGCTTCACTGTTTGGTTCTCTTTGCTCAATCAGTTGGTGGCTGGTATTGAACTGCAGAGTAAAAACATTAGCAAATATCAGACACTGACTGAAGTACTCTATATTGCACCCATCCATTGAGGTGGGTGTCATTTTATTTAAGTGTTTTAATGTGCCTTACGAGTGTACATACGCCTGCACAACAACACAGGCTACAGAAACACACAACTGGTTACATTCCCTTGCCATTTTCTATAGCCCAGATCAGGTTCACCTGCTGATGTGCACTCAACTACTTTTGCATAAACCTAAGAAAAGCCCAACACCCCCTAAGAAGCCCCGACAGATTATTCTGGATGCCAGAGCACATGGCTGGGGGTAAACACTGGGATTAAAAAGCCCGGTTACACCAACAAGACTTACATTTGTTAAACGCATTGCACAATGACGCAAAAAACTCACAAAACGCTGTTTTGATTGGAGGCATTTTGCCCAGTGAAAGACTGTACAGTGGATAAAATTGTTAATTTTAAAGTCATGCACACACTGAAAACACAGTTGCTCTTTCCTCACCAGTTCTCCAGTAATGATGCCAATCAGCACTGGGTAGTAGGTGTCCACCATCTGCTTGCACTCAGAACGCAAACTTGGCTCAGGGAGGAGCTGGCAGGTCTTCTCCAGGTAGTCCAGGATCTCAGCCTGAAGAGATACAGGTAGCTTTGCATATCACCGAGCTCTAACGCAAAGCATATACAATGAAACATCACTTTAAAGAAGACAAAAAAGAATTAATTTTAAAAATTAAAAATCAGGAACAAATGGGGGAGGGCTAAAACAGAATTAATATCCGCCTTGACAATAGATCCTCCCCTGAAACTGACCTGTGTTGCATTGTCCTTAAGCAACTGGCCAATCACAGTCACGACCTCTTTGCACAGGTCACATCCTACAGATTGCTGCAGCACAAAGAACACATGCTCATTATTAACTACGATGCGACAAAATTTATGATATTGTCATGAAAGTGTATTATTGTACACTGTATGCCATTGGTGCCCAATACATTGATCGCAATCAACCGGTAGATTGCGAAGTGTAGTGCAGGCAGATCGCATGCCATTCAAATAAAACCATTTGTATGCTAAAATTTTTTTAATACAAGGAGACCATTTTGACCTGGTCATTTTGAAAAGCAGCTCGCAAGCTGAAAAAGTGTTGGGAAAAAAAAAAAAAAAAAAAAAGTGTGGAAAAAAATTCCTACCACAGTCCTGTCTGCAGGAGGAACTGTCCCTCAACCACAAGCCGTACTCACCACATGGGGCTTGTTCCAGACGTTCTGCTGACAATGAGATACTGCGCCGCAGATGGAAGCCGTCTTAACGTTCTGACACCAGTAGGGGGGGCCACGCGCACACTGCTCCGTACCCAAGAGAGGGGTGGCCACAGCTGCCAGGGACAACATTACATATTTTATGCACACCAAAAGCAGAAAAACAAAGCCATATGTAGTAGAGATAAAGGAAACTGAAGTCAGAGGGGTTATTAGGAAAAGGAGCAATATGCATGCCAATTGTTCTTAGGAAGCACTTCCTCATAAACCATACCAGCTGACATCAAAAGCAGAACCAGGTCATCAGGAGAGGAAACTAACCCAACAATCAGAGAACAATGCAGCAATTTCACAGACACACCCCACATGTAATGGTAGCACAGCTCTCTCACAAAGGAAACTGATAAAAAGTAAATGGCTGTTTGCAGTGCCTGACCAGTCATCTACAGAGAAAGAACCTTTAACACCACAATATGCAAAAATTAACATGAACCAGAGCAAGCTGGTACAAACCACAACTTTAGTGACAATTTCCACAGGAAGATGACAGTATTCCTAATTATGTGGCTATAGCAACAGTATCATCATCCAATACCAGCTTCACTAAAGTGGAACATTAAATACCTTACACACTCACGCACTATATTAAATACTATAATTTAGAAATGGGGAGGAAGGTTGGGTCAAAGAGACACTATATCATCTACAGTTGATTTTTAAAAGATGACAGATGCAACAAGCGACAGACAGACAAAAAGGATAACCTAGCTACAAGTTCCTCCAGGACCTTTAATTCCTTTTAGTTCAATTTATAATGGAAGCCAGACCCACACAGGAAAAACCCTCGAACAGACCAATGATATTACTCCAAGTTGATTGTGCTGCAAGTGAACCATAAAATGTTCTATTGTTGAGGATCACAAGATTACCCACTGCTCTGTTTCCTCATACCAAATCCTGTTTTTTTTTTTTTATTTTTTTTTTTTTGCAGAACACTGATGCATCTAGATCAGTAAAGTACCTTGGCACTTCTAACAAAGGCAGAACTTAA
Source organism: Chitala chitala (assembly GCA_025773905.1). Taxonomy (NCBI): domain Eukaryota; kingdom Metazoa; phylum Chordata; class Actinopteri; order Osteoglossiformes; family Notopteridae; genus Chitala; species Chitala chitala. The sequence continues at coordinate 17,920 of JABJVR010048327.1, forward strand.
ATTCTTTCATAACACCATGAACAGAGTAAACAGCAAATTAATCAATGGAAATGGGTCAAACAGCTGATAGTGACACTGAACAAGCCCAACTGAGACAAAAGAGGTCTGGGCTCAGATCACACCCATCAGTATCTTGATGGAACTGTACTCCCTAAGCAATAGACATGTGGGTGTGCAGACGGCCCAGTGAATCTACCACTGAAGCATGTGACACGCAGGCTGGTGGAAACCGGCTTTAAGCAACAAGGCCTCAGGGCGTTAACAATGAGGTCACCTGGGCAGTGAAGTGTGCTGCCTGAGGGTCATCTCTCACATGTGAGAAAAGGCCTGAAGCTGCCACTGAGCAGTCTGCTAAAGCAGCATGTCTAAAAAGGTACACACAGATGCCATTTCATGTGCAAGGCAACCATAAATGTAAACAAACAGCAGAGCCCAGTGTCACCCAGCGATACAGGAGTGACCAGGCAACACAGACTGGTGTCACAGTACAACAGACATTTTATCACCTTTCTGCGTACAGATATCTGCACAACACAGGGACGGGCCAAGGTACATGCGATAAACCACCAAGGTCCAAATCAACCTTTAAACATTGGTGTGGATTGTTTTGCGAAACAAAGTAAACTTAACAAGGCAAGGAATTTTGGAAAAAAAAATGTTAAAAATCTTATAACAAGAACTACTGCAATACAAAGAAACTGATTAGGTGGTTTCTCCATGGCAATAAGGCAATTTTGGGCAGAGATTCCAACATCAACACTAAAATTACAACATCTTACCAAAAGTAGCAATACCGAACCGTGTGCAACACTAGGTTTCTCATCACAAACTGACTTCAGCCTCCAAAACATAGCCATTACTAAGGCTCAAATCGCAGTACGAGGGAGCCACATGCCACCTACATGTGGCTACAGTGAATGTTCACTACATGTGGCTACTGGAAGAAATACGTTGTAGGCCAAGGGCAACAAGAATATAAGAAAGTGGGTCAGACAAAAGAATACATAAAATTGTGGAACAGCACTGAGCCATCCAACTGACAGCAATACTATATCAAAAGTTTATTTATCTCACCGACAAGCCAAAGCAAGACACTTTAAACAATGTCCGCACATTTGAGCCCTGAATCATAGCACAAACCATGAAGGTCAGAGGCCTTACCCAGTGTATGACTGAGCAGAGCTCCATGGCCAAGATAATGCTGTCACACATGAGCATTATACTGGCATTGTGTTAATCACAAAAATTTCTTTGCTGGAAATACTGACATCAATCATAACTGAATCCAAAATCACTACTGGTAGCTCTGATGGGCCCTGTATAGGATTCCTGCATTCTATCCAAAACCGCATCCTGTTTGAACTTGACACAATGTTCAATATCTCCGTCCAAATTACTGCTTCCATTTGAAACCTAAGACGACTATTGACACCATTTAACTTGCTGTGTGTCCAGATTTGGCATTTAAGCAATTTGTGTTTGTCATTTCCTCATTTTTATTCAGCGCTAACTGGATGTTGTCTACATGACAGTTTACAATGGTATGATTTCTTGGGTTTCTGATTTACATAGTCAGTTAGGCTGAAGGTACAGAAATGAACAGACTAGAGCTTGGGGATGTTACATGGCAGACTGCAAATTTTCATGAAACAAACTTTAACGTTAGTACATCAAGGATGTGCTTATTTGCAGGAGCAAGAAAGTACCATTCAGAATTACACATTATACATCTCTTACAGCAAGTATAACCCCTTCCCCCATGTGCAGGGCTCACCCTGCCTTGCACCCTAGGCTGCTTGAGGGCACCCACTACCCTGCAAAGGAAAAGCAGTTGGGTGATGGACAGGCAATCCCTTCCCAACAACTTAAGTGGCTTTACAAAACACCTTTAAAACGCATTCCTTACGCGAGCTACAAGTTACTGGATGTAGCCGGACCAGCACTCAACATTTAAGTGCTACTTTAAAGACTGGAACTAATTACATTTGACTAAAACTGAAACAGGACAGATTTGTTTTTGCTGTGTACTTGTGCAAAAAGCAAACTAGAAGCATTTCTTGGAAACTGCACACAACTCCCCTTCCCACTTTTAAAAGGAAGGCCTTCATTTAGTTATTTAAAAAAAAAAAAAAAAAAAAAAAAACCCACAAAAAAAAAAAAAAAAAAAAAAAAAAAAACCCCCACACAAAATACCTTCTACAAAGTACCAGACATTTCTCAATGCATTGGAGAGATAAGGGCAGGGGTATGAGACCTACTGAAGGCATTGTTGCAGAACTTTGAAATGCAGGCTTTAAGACATCCACTCAGTATTTATGCCTACTGCTTATTCCTTAATATTTACAATTTCATCTGTAAAGCACTTTGAGGCACACTGTTGTAAAAGGCGCTATATAAAAAATTGAATTGAACATACTACCATTCTCTATCAAAGACCAAATCTAAACATAGTTTGAGTTACATATGAGCTGCTATTGTCAGTGAATAAATACAAACAGGCTTATGCACATTCCTACACATTAAAGTGGCAATGACCTAAAAAAAAAAAAACCAAAAGGTTTAAGCAGTTTGTACATCTGATTAAACATGTACATCTAGATACACAAGATTGGTAATCCATGTTGCACTTAAATGTGGTCAAGCATTCCAGTTTTAAACAGACAGGATGTATACACCGTTGAAGTTCATACCACTGACATCTTAAAATCAGCAGTATCTTAATTTGTGCAGCAAGCTCCAGGGATCAGGGATTTTCATAAAACCTAAAACTGAAACAAGTAGCTGACCAACCATACCACTAAAAGGGAAGCGAAAGAGCACCGAGGCAAACTTGCTTCAATTACAAAATCCATCGTGTACACACAGGCCCGACTCCACAGGGTCATCTCCGTTTCATGATCAAATAAGGCACCCACTGTTATTTTCTGTGCATAGCATAAAGCAAAAACAGCAGCAGGGACAGTAAGGAACCGAAACGATGATGTGAAACTTCCATTGTTCCTCTTGATTAACTTTGACTTTTTAAGTAATTTATAGTGTTAGATTTAGTGTGTAGCAGCAACACAACGAGGAAACAAAACTGAGTAAAAACGGGAAATGAAAGCAAGTCAGAATCGGGTCCCCAACAAGTCTGTACAATACCGATGTCAGTGGCCTTAACACATCCTAGTCATGTACAACCAGTCTGTAAGCGAATAACATCTGATGCTGGATTAACAGGGACACAAAACTTTTACACCCCAGAGGTATGGCCTGTCATGTGGAGATGTATTGTGTAATTCACTGTCGCACCTCGAGCAGCCAGGGGAAGGCACAAACCCGTAAACTATTAGTACATAAATACATAACCGTGCCCTGATCAACCATAACGGGCGGATAAGGACAAAGAGACAAAAAGATGGTCCTTTCATTCAGCTGTAGGAAATTTTTAAGATAACGGCAGAGACGACAAAATTTAACCAAACCAGGGGAGCCCAAGAAACGCTTTCAGAATAACCTGGTAACAACAGATGCTTGAGCTACATCCAGCACGAATTCTTACACCATTTACACGCACGATAAGCACTAGATGGGCTGCGATTAACAAATTTGTTAACGCGATCATTTTCAACCGACAGCTCGTTGGCATATTTTTGAAGCGTTTTAAGCAGCTCGCCACGCAAATAAAGGCCGAAAATAAAACCTAAATTGAAGTAACCCATCATCATGCCCACTAAGCGCCTTCCAATCAGACCAGTAATCATTTTACTATAACAGCACATTGACACTTTAACTAGAACAAGATACGCATTTAAGCACCGAGAGCCAACTGATCAGCCACAATGGCCGCGCTTGTTTACTACGCGCTGCTTCCGCCAAGCGCTTCAGCGATGTCAACAAGGCGGCAAGCCCGTCTCCAACATAACACTTACCCGTGGAGATGAGAAGAAGAGTAAGGTATAACATATCTGGAGCGTGTTGGCACTCCTGCTGCTGGCAGATGTTTCTTAAATCGGTTTAAAACTACGCCCGGCTAGTTAGCGCGATGAGCACCGCAATGCGGACCGCGGGTCAGCTGACTCTTATATCAGCACAGCCGTCATCGTCAGATGACCGAGAGCGCAGGCATGTGACACCGCGCGCAGGCATGTGTCTTTATGTGGCGTAAGAAAATCTTTAGCCTAAACAAAAGCTTTTTTTTTTTGGTCTTGCGAGTTCTGAAGTGTTATTGTTAATGGTTAACGCGGATGAAGAGAAGGATTAAAGGCATTTGCAAGAATTGCAAACTTCCGGGAACAGTGTGCGATTTATAATTGACCACGTTGTATAAATGGATTACGATTATAAATATTTACTTGACCATAATTGTACAGCATTTGACTCTCCTAAAAACTCAAATTTTATTTTCTAAATTTATTACTCACCTTTCAGCCAATTTTTTTGTCATTAATTAATTTTGCAACCACTTATCCTCCTAAAGGTTAGTGGTTAAGTGCTGCAAATCCCAAACAGGGATAATGCACCCTGGACAGGGTGCCAACCTATCACAAGATAGACACTTACACTATAATGCACCCTGGATAGGGTGCCAAACTGTCACACTTAGAACAGGCATAGGAAAAACATACAAACTCTCCTACAGGCATGGTACCGAGAGCTGAATAAGAACATGTATCCAGAAGAGGTGAGGCAACTTCATGACCCACTGTGCTATTCTATCACTCACAGATGATTCATCTGTCAGATTGTTATTTGATGCTGTATTGCAAATTTACAGCTGAATTGCTTTGCTTGAACAACAGTAACGTTCAATAACACAAGGCACTCAGGTTTCAATTAACCATTTTACTAAAATTTCAAAGGAAAAATTGGCAATTTCTAAGAGCACTTTTTAAATTATTATTAAAGTTTTCACAAGGTGCAATACAATGTTATTTCAAAAATTCACGATGCTTCCGGTCTGTCTTGCATACACTACTTGTAAAATGAGTCGAGTTTTGAGTGTATCGTGTTGACTGATTTACTCAAACGTTGTAGAACAATGTTTCATGTTCATTTCAATTTCACAGTTTGCAATCTTGAGCTAGGTCTCAGGATATTCAATAACATTATTAGACATTGTTAACAGATCATCATTACCTCTTGGCTGTGTTGATATTATACCGTTCATACATTATGAAGTTGAGAGGTGTTCCTAGGGCTGCATCTGATGTTAGATGCACATAATAACCTGTCCAGGAGAATGTGAAGTTAGCAGTATATGAGTCCTCTGGTCACTCTGAGAAATAGAATGCAGTAAATATGCTCTGAAAATGACACATACATTGTATATTTTCATCAGGGAAATACCCCACTGAACAATAGAGGGGAGGGAAAACATCATAATAACAATCAGCTTCTGACAATACATGTTTAGAACATGTGGATTCTGACAAAATTTTAGTCTTTATCTAGAATGTGTACAAAAAATTAAAGGGAACCTGCATTATGTTATGTGGCTATTAGTACTTCTGTTTACTTCTGTTACAGGAGTTCTTTTTGCACTCTACATACAATTACAATGTGCCATAAATATAAATCCTGGCTTACAGCAAAGGTATGTGCACTACTGGGGACCAGGGATACTGCCATTAGAACAGAAAATAAGCAAAATGCACTCATGCACAGAAGATTCACCAGAATTTCTGTTTTACCGGGGACACTCTGCACCTGTGCCGGGAGATCAGCCCCACTGGCTGAGAAAAGCAACAGCACCCTTCATGACAGACTAAAAAAATGTTATGTTCAGTTTGAGAAGCCCCAAGGGGCTCATTTATAAAGGCTATGTGCAAACAAAAAAGAAACATTTGTATGCACATTTATAAGTTTTGTATTTTGTGATTTATAAAGAACAACGTCTTGAAAAAATTTGGACATTTAGGAATGGTTCAGAGTATTTTGGTAAAATAAAAATAAAACTGTAAATACTCATCTAAATGTACTAAAACTGAAACCTAACATGCTAAACTAAATAAAAGTAAAACTTGATGACAATTTCAAAACTATAACCTGGCATACATCCAGGGCCTGTTCAGCTGCCCCATGTCTGATTTCAGCTGCGGCCCTGAAAAACCAAGAGAGAATGGCCTAAACACTTGTACAGAAAACACATTAACCAATTATTTTGCACAAGGTTGTCAGCACTTAAATGTGCTTAAGTAAGCTCTTGAGTGAGGATAAATTCTGTTCTTAGGTAAGAACAAATCCCATTCCCAAGACAACGAATGTGAAGTGCCTAAACAAACTACCACCCAGTTGCACTCATTTCTACAATCACAAAGTGCTTTGAGCAACTATAACAGTCAGCTGCTGAGGAGGCAGACACACATGAAAACATCCACCCACACTATCTTTGACAGTCCACTTACACATTACTTGGACTGGGTTTAATTAAATTCCTTAAGTCCTGGTACTACATAATTATTTTACATTGGCTAGTTTCACATAGTTAATGTAAAATAAGTTTTATAATTTTACATTTGGTTTGGACTGCCTGAAACCTAAACCAGAACTGTCAGTTTCCAACATTAGCAACTATAATACTCTATCATCCTTATCTAAAATATATCTAAATTAGTAAGGAATTTACATTTTCAAACTGCAGTTACTAAAATTCCAGCCTGGGTGTACATGATGGGTGTTCACAAATATTCAGACATCAAAATAGGCTCCTGAGTCAGAAAAGGTTAGAAACCTCTGTGCTAGACACTGAAGATTCACTACCAGGAATTTCATCATCAAATTACAACCTTGTTTTGATGGAAAAAAGGATTAAGATTAGATTGAACTTTATTGATCCCACAGTGGGGAAATTCTCTTGTTACAGCAGTTTATAGGGAAGTGGGATTAAG
>JABJVR010048328.1:1868-24784 GCA_025773905.1 Chitala chitala
TAGCATTCCCAAACATACCTAAATTAGCTCCTCTTGTAGCATTCCCAAACATACCTAAATTAGCTCCTCCTATAGCATTCCCAAACATACCTAAATTAGCTCCTCTTGTAGCATTCCCAAACATACCTAAATTAGCTCCTCCTATAGCATTCCCAAACATACCTAAATTAGCTCCTCTTGTGGCATTCCCAGACATACCTAAATTGACAGTTCCTGGGCCAGCTTTGAAACACAATCCAAGCAGCATGTCTTGAGTTTGTCACAGAGTCTCCACATAGTAGCGTATGGAAAAAAAAAAAAAACTCCAGTGGAAGCAAAGTATCCTTATGACAAACTCAGACTGCCTCAGCTGGCTCCTCTTGATCCAGGGTAGCAAGCACTCTATTCAAAGGCTCTCCTGAATTGTTGACCTCCTCACCCTATCATGGAGAGTCACCCCAGTGACCCTGTATGGAGATCTGATTTCTGTTGCCCATACCTGCCAATTTGTTCACTCGGTCATTACCCACAGCTCACAACCATAGGTGAGGACAGAGGAGTGAATTGGTTGGTAAAGATTTCTCTTCTCTGCTACTACTTGAACACCATGGGCCAGCACAGTGGACACCGCTCGGGTCTATTTGTCAAAATCATGTTCCATTCCTTCCATTCTTTTATGAACAAGATTTCTACATAATGAATTCCACTGCCTTTGGAAACTCCATTCCCAGGTTGATTACCCCACATTATTATATTACTGTCTGACAACTTTTAGGTTGTCCATATCTTACACAAGGATGCTCTTTACATGGATGTCATGCAAGTATTTAAGTGTGACTCCAATGTGATGGGCCTGGCATAATTCAAACAAATATTTGGGTATGTGAACCCAATATGACTGGTGTGTGCTCACAGATTTACAATGTTTCAGAGACTCTTAGCAAGGCAGGGTTCTTTCCTCTCCAGATCTACACAGACCCCAGCATACACCCTGCAAATCCTCACCATTGCTTGCTGTGGTACATCACCATGACTTGAGTGAGCAGGTCCTGGCCAGTAAGTATTAAAGATGTTGCTATGACAAAGCTGCTTGGGACACGGTTGGGGGGTTTAAGGAGTTTGGTTTTGTATAAAGTGATGTGCCCAACCATGTAAGTATTTAGGCATTAAGTTTATTGGCTTCCTTTCTCTTGTGTGATGTCTCTGTTTGGCACCCAATGTGTCCCAGTTCCAGATTATAAAGCCAGCTTCTTGTGATGAGTCTTAGATGGTGGTAGAATACAATGTGTTTCTTCCATTTGTGGTGAAACTCTTTTCTTTGCAGAATGATGATATCATTAATTAATTTCATTGCCTTTGTGCTGTTATGTAAAACAGTTTAACAAAGAATGCCAGCTGCTGTGTCAAAAACATTTATGCTGTAAATATACAAAACATTCACTAACAAAAATAACGTCAAATTTTATGGGTCTGAACAAATCTGTGCCATGTAAACGAAAGTCAACAAAGTCCCCATACAACCATTTGCGCACTTTGCAAAGCATTGATTATTATGTGTTTATTTAGTGAACAGAGATTGCACATGTTGTGCCATTTGTATCTGGTTTACATAGGAATTGATTTCAAATGCATGTTCTTATGTTTCAGCAGTTTAGTGTATTACCACAAATGAGACCAGGTGAATTCTTCCTGCTCTGTGCCAGTGTCGTTTCAAACAACTATCTGCAGTTGATGTTGTGTTTAATTAGTTGAGGCAGTTAAAGTCCAGGGTGTTTGAGCAGCATTTTATTTTCCTCCCCTGAAGCAAAATGCCCTCTGTTTTGTCTGGGGAGTCATGTTGCCAGCTGCATTTACAGCAGTGTTGTGCATTTTTAAGCAAACCCCAGTAACCTGAATATCTCCTGGTGCATTGATGGTCTGAAGCAGGAATGCTTGAGGACATGATTCTCCCTATGGTGGGGAAGAGGTAACTTTCGTTTGCCGTGAGGGGAATGGAGGCTCTTGATGCCTTCACCGTTTCATACGACAATGATGGGAAGTGACTCACTGACACTGCCCATGCTGAATGAACGTACACTGAAAGAAATATATATTTTTTCCCCCATTGCACGAGGTTGAGGAAGATTCTGTGTTTCATATTTCTGCTGAGGACCAGCGTATATGACTTGCTTCCAAAAGATCAGTCATTTTTCACCAGCATTAGATTTTAAAATAACAGCACATTGACATTATGGTTGTGAAGAGTTTTAATTAAGGTTTCTCTTCCCACAGGAGAACTTTCTGCTTAAAAGCAGAATATATATTTATTACTTTAAATTATATATTTTTTAGCTGTGTGTGTGTGTGTGTGTGTGTATATATATATATATATATACACTGCTCAAAAAAATTTAAGAAACATTTTTTAATCGGAGTATAAAATCAACTCAATTAAACTTCTGGGATATTGATCTTGTCAGTTAAGTAGATGAGGGGTTAATCAGTTTCAGCTGCTTTGGTGTTAATGAAATTAACAACAGGTGTACTAGAAATGACCCCCAAAACAGGAATGGTTTTACAGGTGGAGGCCATTGACATTTCTTCCCTCCTCATCTTTTCTGACTGTCTGTCACTTGTTTTGCATTTTACTAGGGTCAGGGTCACCACCGGTAGCATGAGGTGATACCTGGACCCGATAGAGGTTGCGCAGGCAGTCAAATTCCTTCAGGATGGAGGAGGTTTGTTGTGTCTCCCAGCACATTGTTAAGAGCATGGAGGAGATTCCAGGAGACAGGCAGTTACTCTAGGAGAGCTGGACAGGGTCGTAGAAAGTCCTTAACCCATCAACAGGATTGGTATCTGCTCCTTTGTGCACGGAGGAACAGGATGAGCACTGCCAGAGCCCTACAAAATAACCTCCAGCAGGCCACTGGTGTGAATGTCTCTGACCAAACAATCAGAAACAGACTTCATGAGGGTGGCCTGAGGGCCCGACATCTTCTAGTGGGCCCTGTGCCCACTGTGTGGCACCGTGGAGCTCGATTGGCGTTTGCCAGAAAACACCAGACTTGGCAGGTCCACCACTGGCGCCCTGTGCTGTTCAAGGATGAGAGCAGGTTCACCCTGAGCACGTGACAGACGTGAAAGGGTCTGGAGAAGCCGTGGAGAACATTACGCTGCCTGTAACATTGTTCAGCATGACCGGTTTGGTGGTGGGTGCGTGATGGTCTGAGGAGGCATATCCATGGAGGGACGCACAGACCTCTACAGGCTAGACAACGATACCCTGATTGCCATTAGGTATCGGAATGAAATCCTTGGACCCATTGTCAGGCCCTACGCTGGTGCAGTGGGTCCTAGTGCATTACAATGCCCGGCCTCATGTGGTGAGAGTATGCAGGCAGTTCCTGGAGGATGAAGGAATTGAACTTAAACTACTGAGTACCATTGTGAGTTGCTGCAATGAAATTTCAGCAAAATGGACTAACCTGCCACATATTTTTTAACTTTGATTTTCCGGGTTCTTTGAATTCAGCTCTCTGTGGGTTGATCATTTTCATTTCCATCAAATGATGTCACAGATTTGGAACAACCAACTTTTTTTTCTATGGCTGAAAGGGTCATTACTTTGGCCTTCATCTGGACAACCTGCTTCCAGAGGGTTTCAATCACTTTAGGACAGCTCACTATCTTGCAAAGTCAGGGAAAACTGGAAATAGGGTTTGTCAGATGATTAAAGAAATTAGCACCAGGTGCCAGATTAACACCAATAACTGGGAGGTATCAGAAAATGTTCTCTTTGTGCTTCAAAATATATGTAACTCATGAAATAAGATAAAAAAAAAACTGCTCTTTTACTCCTGTTTAGATCATTTTAAATAGGACTAAGCAGTGACTTTGAAATTTAGGAAATTGTAGGTTGTTCTCTAATTTTGATCTCCACTGTAAGTGTATATATATATATATATATATATATATATACTTATATACTTGAGATAGGAGAAAGCAGAAGAGGAAACAAAACAAGCCCTTTTGAGTTGACTTTCGCTTTGGGCTGTATTGTTGATACAACTATATTCATTAGGCTTGATTATGCAGTCTACAACAGGAAGTACATGGCACAAATCCTGTTAAACTAAGCCTGTTATTGTACAGTTAGTTACCACCTTAACTGGTGTTATCTGAGGAAGAGCACAATAGTGAAGAGTTAAGCAGTATATGTTGCCTTCTGGGCAACCAAGCAGCTAAAGAAGATATAAATAAATGAAACGATGCTCAATATCAGTGTGTTGCTATGCTATATTTCAGTTCTATAATTGAACATGATAAAATCGAGTGCCAATATCTATTAAGGCAAACACACCTGACGCACCTGTTCATTTAGGAACCCGCAGCTTGTGCAATTTGATAGATGTGACATATAAATCAGTGTGTTGAGCAACCCAATCAAGCCTGATTAATTAAAAGGCAGGTTGGGTCGAGAACTAGAATAAACAATGTGCTGCCAGGACTAGGCTTGTGAAGAGTTTGCATATGGTAATTTAACGAAAAGAACATAAACATGCAGTATTGATGGGCATACTGTCCTCCATTGAGAATGTGATATATGATACTTTTGTAATAAAGAACTAGCCACATTTTGTGACATAAACAGGTCAATGACTGTTTAAAAGTGCAGGGGTTGTTTTTCTTATTAAAAGAAGGTAATTGGCCAATCATGAAACATAAATATGGTAATCTAATGCTAATTTACTCCTGCAGATAAGTATTTGTATGTTTTCCATGCTTCAGTTACTGTTGGCAAAATTGTAGAAAATGGATTTGGATCTTGTTGCGTATGTAGATTTAGCAGAACTGCATATGCGCACATTATGGAAAGGTATATTGAAAAGTCATACTGAAGACTGAGTGAAATTCTCTTACGCGCTATAATTGCTGCCTGCCCAGACTGACTTACATAAATTTTAACATTGTGGCCTTTGCAAAATGATATGGTGCAGACTCCTCCATGATCATTGTAATATCTGTCCCTGTTCAATAAAAGAAAAGGCACAAAAAATAAGAAATACCTTGCATGGGACCTCAGTCTACATCCCCCCCACACACACACACACACACGTACGCGTACATTATCAGCAGAGAACATGCAGCTCTCATATGCGCTCAGTCACTCGTGTGATACCTGCTAATTCCTGTTTTAAGGAGAAGTGGTGCAGAATGCATACTGAAAAAACAAGGTTACAGCAGTGTATTCTGAGGAGTCACGTATCACGTATCCTGGATTTATTTACATCTTATTATGTTTTCTACTTCTTTTTACGTTGTTATTTCAGTGAAATTCTTTAGTAGTCACACTCTTACTCTATGGCGCCATGGTGCTAGCATACGTGCTGTCTTATCTGCTGCAAGGACAGTGTAGTGTCCTCCTGTGTGAAGTATGCTGGCTTTGCTACAGGAACAATGGTGCCCACTTGCAGCACATCTTCGTCCTTGACAGAGGGATATTCAAACTGTGAATTCTCACTGCTCTTCCACAGGAAGATTCCCTTTGTTGCAAGACTTAATCCTCTGTACTTTTTGAAAGCAGGAAGTGAAGGACTGATTGCTGGACTGACCATAGCACACCAAAGTGACTACAGCCAACCTGAATTTCCATGTATGGACTGCTAATAGAGAAGCTGTTTATGTGAACAGCCTCCCTCTCCAGAAGGAGATGTCCGTCTGCTTCAGAACTGACTATCGCTAGCTACGCACGGAAAACGAATAGTAAATGCTCAGGGACCCCTGATTAAAACAGATGGTGGTGGGGTGGGAAGGGGGATTTTGGGAGGAACGCGTCTATCAAAATGCCTGATGAAGGTTACGTGGTGTAATCTTTCTCATTTTCTGCTTTACCACAGTGTGTATGAAACGTGGTGACAGCTTGCACTGGAGAGAGCAGTTCGAGGCAGCATGTTCCGCTCTGGCTCTGACACAGCTCTGGTGTCACACTGTGATGTGTGATTTTGATACCACTCACTAGTAAAGTGCCTCTTCACACACGTAGACAGGCAAACCCTAGAGCTTTACATTATTTAACCACACCTTGAGAAGTTTTTTTTCTCCATCTGCATTTGGAAAGGCCTTCTTTGCCCTGCCGGTGTGTAAAAGAGAGATTCTGAAGGTCCTTCCTTCCTGCTGCTGTCAGACTGTACAATAGTCATTCCTAATATGGACTGGTTCTTGTCATGTGCAATATTCACCATGCAATTCTATGTTTTTAATTTAGTTTGTGTTAATTTTAATTTATTTTATTGCTATTATTATTTTCTATTCTTATTCTTCAGTTTTTTGTATACAAGTGTATAGATCTTTTGTTTAATATACTTTCTGCTGCATCTTCTGTACTTGCTGCTGCAACATTGTAATTTCCCTTGTGGGACAAAGTTTTCTTCTTCTTCTTCTATATATATGTATTTTTATATATTTATATGTATTTTTTGTAAACCAGGCTTGTCATGTTGAGCAACAGTTGCTGTTAATATTATTTAATATTAGCATTGGAGTTTTGTCTGTTTTTGTTGAGACTGCACTTAAAAATTGAAAGGTAGCTAAACTTGTGTTTAAGTCAATTATGGTAACTATTAATCAAGCTGGTCTTTGAACAGATATATAGCTGTTTAAAAATAAAAATTTTTACAGTTTGATGTAGTCTGTCCCTACAAGCAGAGTAGTCTATCTCCTCATTTGAAAATAATTTTACCTTATAAACTGCAATAGTCTTTCCGGTTGGTGCGTGAATATATCATCATCTTGGTAGCTGAATGGCTCCTCTGCTCTGGACATTCACAGAAGAACATAACTGAGAAAACCTAAGATGTAAAAATATTGCGTGAATTCAAAAGACATGGTGGGCAAGAGGCCCCAATCAAATGCTCAGCTTTCAGTAGCTGGTTTTTCCTGCCGCATACACCTGCATTTAATCAGAAAGGTCCCTTCAAATGCACCGCACAAACAAAACTAATTAAAAGCAAGCTGATAACTGTTGTGCTCATTAAAACTGTTGCTCATCTATGTGCTTGTCTGCTGCGCTCAGGGGAGTGTCCACAAGATGTTCTCACAGTTTACCTTACCTTAGAAGACTTCACCACACTGTGGACTTATAGGGATAGTGTACACTTTTAAGGAATGAAACAAGCAGGATCTCAATTTAAGCAAGCTTTCCCCATGACAGTTGAGTGCTGACTGAACTGTAACCTCCCACTTGCTCTTTAATTCTTAAGGATTAGTGTTTGCGACAGCCCTGAAGTATCAATCAGCATTTCCGGCGGAAATCCTCACACCCCACGTTCTTTATGGATTATGCGACGTGCTTATCATGTTTGTACTCAGTCAGCAGGGTGTAACAATCACTCCGCCTCTGATTCTGCATTAGGGCATTAATAAACAGTTAATAAATAGGTGTGGAAGGACTTCTCAGTGCAACCCTTTACTGGCATCTGCCTTTGTGCCTCATCACAGGGGAGTTGGAGTGGGTGGGTGGCTTAAGTCTCTGCGATTACTTGTAGACCACATTACTTTTTAAATTTTTACATCACCACTGCCTCTCTGGCAGCATCTTTTGATCCAGGTGAGAGATGCTGACGGGGAGTAGATTCATTGTGTATCACAGTGACCTCTGTTTTAACAGCGCGAGCATGCGAGACCTTGCGTATCCTTGCAGTTAGGACACAGTGCTCATAATAATGACCAGTGTGGATTCCATTACCATACATAAAGTATGTCAAAGCTGAGCAGATAAGACGACAACGATATCCTCACCGAGGCGTCTGTTCTAAAAATGAAACTGTAAAGGTGAATTACATACGCCAAGACGCTATCGAATTTATGGGCATTGCAAGATTAATTCAGGCTGCTGGCGCCGAGCCTCCTTGGTCACCATGGCGAACTACACAGAATAATGAGTGATCCTGTTGGAATTCCGGACAGCTGTCAGACTCAAACTTATCACATCCCACTCCTACCCTTCAAACTAGCCAATTTGGTCCATTAGCTCCATCCAGTTTTGTGTCCGGCACACCTCAACTACGCTGATGTGGCTTTGAGACAACCAATGTCTACTTTTCCCCTCTTTTGTCAATGTCAGGGCCCCTTGCATGTGTTTTGGCCCAGATCAGCATCCCTACTGGATGGAAAGCATGCATCTTCGGTCCATTAGCTCTCATCAGTTCACTCACATTAGCCAGGGCCATCAGTTGGCAGTCACTCTAATCGACACCAGAGTAGTGCCCATTTAAATGTGCAAATTTCCAGGTTTAGCGTAGCCACCACTGGCCTGGAATTAGAGCCTTTTAAAATGCTTGACTGGAGACTCCATTTTAGCACTGGGCTGTCTGAGAAATAAGCCCAAGGGATTCCATGGAAATGATAAAATAACAATCCTTCAACCTATCTTCTCTGCTGGCATTCTAAGTGTCTGGTATATTGAGGACAATCCCCTGGATTATGGAGAAAAAAATTAAACAAACCAAGAAACAAGAGAAATAAATAAATAAGTGGGGAATAATCTATGCTTTGGCATTATGTGATGGACCAGAGTTGAGGAGGTAGGGGGAGGTAGGGGGATTGTGTGGGCGGCCTGTTTTATGACAGGAGATTATTTCCCATCATGCAACGCCTTCTCCCCAATGAGCCATGATGTGGCTTTACTCCCTCAGGATTGTGCTCTCGAGGCACGTCTATGAAGCTGCAGGTCTCCAAAAAATAATTTACACATCCCTGCAAACATAAATCTCCACCTACATGAGGCTTCTGTAGTTAGGATCTCAGTCTAGGTTAAGGAATTCTTTTGATGTGGGTGACACGGATGCTATAATTTGCCAATATATACACTGAATATAACTCCTATTGCAGAATCATGAAGATTTCTTGACATTACATCTGATTTGGATCTGCAGTGGGAAAATACCCTTTGAAACCTGCTGTGAATCACTATTATCTTATTATCCTATCATAATTTATTAACCATCTTGAATCCCATTGGATTAAATCATGTGATGATTGACAAGATGCAATCCATCCAGCCTGGAATTTCAGAACCTTATATCTATAATTTAAACCTCATTGAAATGTGGTACAGATCACACTTTAAAACAATATAGTTTTGTCAGTCTTGGCTGAGACCCATATACACCTTCTGGAAAAAGATTCCAAAACAATTTCAAACACTGATGTAATTCATTGTTCGTTTGTATCAATGATCCTAACCAACAATTACTGTGCTAAAGAAACAGCCTCCATGTTATCAGAGAAAATGGTTCTCCAAACTGTTACAAAAAAATCAACCCAACCATTTTATTTTTCTACACACATTTGTTTTATAATGAATAGCTTGTCACATTACTTTTTGTATAAATTATGAAGTATATCCCCACAGCTAGTGTGTATAAATTCAATGTAGAACATGAAACACAAGGATTCCCATTACCTAGGCATTTTTATGTGATCTGTCAGCCATGTTGCTAATAACTGTTCTCTGGAAGACAAAATGTCTTAAGTGGTGAAACTATTTATCTGTTTGCTCTGGAGTTGGCAGAGTCCATAAATTAACGTCAGTACATGAAGTTCCTTCTTAAGGTTGTTGTATCTTTGGAAAGTGTTCATAGTTCAGCGATTACTGAAATGTTCTAATGAAGTAAAAGCCAGAGTGGAAATGATAATATGCAGATCAGCAAATGCCATTATAAACTTCTTTTATTTATTATTATCGTTATTTTATTTTATTTTATTTTATTTTATTTTATTTTCACAGTTCAATTTTTTTTTAGCTTACTTCATCTGGTTGCTTTCAGAGTACCAAATACAAGAATTGCTGCCCTTGTCAAACATCTGACCTGCCTGAAATGCACTTCATATACATGTTGGTTGATAATAATTGGCCTGTATGAGTTTTTCATTTGAAGTCAACAGACCCTTTAAAAGCTAATACAAAAATGGTGAAATTTTTAAAGCCCAACAGCCACTGTGTAGGAGCGATTCCTTTCAAGGTTAATAAGAAGTGAAGGAGGTGCAGCATAAAGAGCTCTGGGTTTTGACAAGAGTGAACATGGCTCTTCTGTGTAGCCATGGTTGTGGAGCAGATGCTCTGGTTGCATGATTGGGTACAGGTGAGGATGGGAGAAACAGCTAGTGATGAACTGGATGAGGCTAGATTTGTATTTATTTACTCATTTGGCTGCAGATTGAGGCTTGTGGCTCAGGCCACAGCCTGATATTGAACCACACCATCTGCTGACTGGGACCCAGAGGAACATACCTGGAGCTATTTGTAATGGAAGGGCTTAAGATTGTTAGGGCACGTTCACTGGCCGGCAGGTAGAAACGTTACACCTCATGCCAGTTATGTCACCTTCAGCTTTTTAGGTTAGCTATAGAGAGCATGTACCACATCTTCAGACGATGGCAGAACTACATGACCTGTAGTGTTTGTAGCACAGCACTAAGGGGACACTTTAATTCCACACATCTGTCTTCTTGAGTGTCGAACAGCTGAATCTGGCAAATTGAAAACAAATGTGCAGTGCTAACGATAAAAACTCCTAATTTTTCACCATAAAAATAAAGATTTCTCAATGTATGACTAGCATAAATGAAACTCCTTTCTTTAATTGCTTATTACCTTTTACATCAGTGGTCCCCAACCATTGTACTACACACACATATCACGCCATGGACATTTGGTAGCAGGCCGCACAGAAAGAATAATAAACTTTTTATTTTATTTTCATTTTATTGACTATTGGAGTGTGTAGGGTGAAAGTTCAGGCTGCTCTCACTGATTCTGCATTATAGTAAATTTTATTATGCCCTTTATTATGCTTGATTATACCAACCAGCCAACTAGCATTTATTTATATAGCACTTAACTGAAAGTTGACCAAAGTGCTTTACAAATCAGATAAAATAAGACATACAGTAAGAAGTATAAAAATACAAAAATTAGCAAAAACTGTATTAAAAGAAGTAAAAACACACAATAAAATGTAGAATAAAGCAGAATATTAAGAAGCACAGACAATTTAAACATGTCAGCTCACTACTGGGAACTAAAAGCCGATGTAAATAAGTCTTTAATTTGAATTTAAAAGAGGTCAGATCTATAACAGTACGTGCACGCAATGGCTGGTCCATGGAAAATTGTCTTACATGAAACTGGTCCGTCGTGCAAAAAAGGTTGGAGACGGCTGTCTTACATAACTGTACTAATGAGGGTACAAGCATTATCTCTGTAGCCTACCATGTTTCAAATGTCCCAGATGAAGGACAAATACTACTAAAAATATGATTCTGAACTAAAATGCAAACACAAAAAAATTTGGAGCGCTAACATGAACAAGTACCAAGATGATGTGGAGTGATATGTGGTGTCGATGCTGAAAAGACATGGAGTCAAAGCTGAAAATGACTGGAGATACATGGAGTCAAAGTTGAAGATGATTGGAGATGTGTGGTGTGCTGGATATATGTGGAGTCAAAGCTGAAGATGATTGTTGGAATCCCAGGAGGGACCCATCAGTTGTTCTCTTGAAGTGGTTGCTTTTCAGATTGTGTGCATGTTTTGGTAAAAGAGTAAGGAAAATAAATACAGAGAAGTAACTGAGATTTGGAGGGAGAAGATCATACTGTATGTGCAATGATCAGGGAGTAGTACTGGTGTGCTTTGTGATGAAGACCTGTTTCATATAGTTTTGTGATTTCAAGAATCTACATATATAACTGATGTAATATTAACATTATGCACAAAACAAATGCACAAAATCAGTTAAGATGCTTCTAAACAGGTTACCTAAAATAGAAATGAACAAAGTAAGATGGTTTTCAATTAGAAGTCACATTTTCCTGTTGCTAATGTATA
Organism: Chitala chitala; assembly: GCA_025773905.1. NCBI lineage: Eukaryota > Metazoa > Chordata > Actinopteri > Osteoglossiformes > Notopteridae > Chitala > Chitala chitala. The sequence goes on from JABJVR010048328.1 coordinate 13,720, forward strand.
TATGAATACACATTAAGATATTTTGTGCTCTTAAGGACATTTTGATGGGAGAGGGGTTCATGTTAAAATCTTTATCTCTATTATGTTGCTTAGTTCTATTTTCCATTATCCACATCATGTCAGAAGGCAGATACACACTTATGCTTGTCGACGTTAGCCACCCTGAGTTAAATGACTCTTCAAGTCAAAATAAATAAATATAATAATAATGAAAAAGCTTCTCATTGCATTCTGGATATTAAACAATTTACACCCCCCTGATGTGGATGTTGCTAGCAGTGTTAGGCTGATGGTGTAGTCTTCTGCAGTGCTAAAGTCATTTGTAGTACAATACACTGTTGCACTGTACTCATGGCACACCCCCTTTCCACACTGGGTGCAGCCATTCTTTAGAAGCAAAGATTCTTGAAAATAAAATACTTGCGACTGGGAAATTTAATTATAAGCAGTGCTATTTTAGGAACAGTGTATCCCGTGTGAGTTTGGAGCCCCAGCAGAACATTCCAGAATATTTCTCTTTGCTGAATATGTAATTTTTCTTGGCTCTGCAGGTTTTCACAACACTGAGTTTAATTAAACTCAGAGTTACAGGTATCTGCTTTGCAACTTTTACAACATACCTTGACAAAGAAGAATTGCACACTTCTTCAGAATTGTAGGATGTAAACAAGGAGCATTGTTAAAAACAACAACAAAGGCAATGTAGGAAACCTTCTGATACAATTTAAGATTTGTATCTATTACACTTGATGCCAGAAAAAAAAATCTAATAAATTCAATCTGAGAATTAAACATACAGCATCTGCATGTTCAATGTACAAGGTAGAGTTACTGTGACTATAGTCAATGACTTTAGCAAAACTAAACATCCAATCTGGTAGAGAGGACAGATTAATGGGGGGAGGGGGAATTGTTGGATTGGAACTCTTTGGCATATTTTGGGTAGAAAGTAGGTTATAGTTTGTTCCAGCAATAAGAGGATTATGGATGGGGTCCTGCTCTTCTCTGTCCAAGGGCAGACAGGCTAACATCACTTTTGTGCTAGCTGAGAGCTGGTTTGTCCATCACAAAGTAAACTCTAAGGAAAGCATTTACTGTCCTTCTTAATGTTATTCATCCAGTACTATATTCAAATCATTACTCTTTGAACCTTAAATTTGTTACCAAGTTACAATCCCAGGTAATAAATCTGACACACACACACACACACAAACACACACACATGCAAAAACCCATACTCAAGCCGATTCAGATGCATCTATGAACACTATTTTAATCTCATCAACCACATACAGAGATAATTCCAAATTGGAAGTAACCCAAATACCTCCTGACAGTCACCAGTTAAAGTGCAGTTATCGTTTTAAACTTATTGAGCAGGTAGGTAAGGCTACAGGCAGACATCTGCATCTGCCATTACTGGCAGCTAAGATGTGATGAACACCCAGATTTGTAAATTTTATTAAAGACGTTGATTTTTATTTTTTTTTTTGCATGCTGTCAGTGCTCCTTCGAGGTTCGTATTAAAAACAGACCTCGGTGTTCAAGGTGGAAAAATCTGGAAATAAATCTCTGCTCTACAGACTCAACACCACAATCTCTCACTGTTAACTGTTGTCAAACAGCAGCCTTGTGTTTATGCTTCAAGGGAATTTGCTCATTTTGTGTTTGTGGGGAGGGAAAAGGACATTAGCTATGATAAGGAATGCAGAATGTTCTTTTTACCTTATGTATAATAACCTCTCATCCCTCCCCATTCTATTCAGCAATCATTTTTTATTCACAATGTGCAGTGGCCAGAGAAAGTACATACTTTGCTCTCTAACATCTTCATAAATAAAACAGAACAGGCTACCTGTTCATTGTGTAAGACTTGAGATGTTCAGCAAAAGAGGACACATTTCTGATTTTGGAAATTGAAAAGGTAAGTGGGTAAGAAAACGTGGCTTTTATATAGATGTCTTATCTCATGTTGAACTTTGATCATTGGGCCCTGTGACATGTGAGATGATGATGATGATGGCTGACGACCTCAAAGGGCCTGAACGTGATTGACAAGGATGCTGTGAGGCAGGCAGCGCTTTCTTATTTACACATTCACACAGTGTAGCCAGGAACAGTGAGCAAGATAGAGAAGTAAAGAACTATGTGTTGCCCAAATTCATGTTTATAGGCTTTTATAACTATGTTTTTTTTCATATAATTTATTGTTGAATAATTTTATACAACATATATAACTTCTAAAGTTGATGAAGAAGCAACTGCTTTCTCATCCTCACAATGGGAAAAAACAATATATATATATAAATTATATAAAACACACACACACACACACACACACACACACACACACACACATATATATATATATATAAGTTATATCACCACTGTGACAGCTATGCATTTAACACTTTTCAGGCTGCAATGACATTGAACTGGAAATAGAGTCAACAAGGCCTCCACTTTCTGAAGTGACATTTGACACAGGACTTTTCTTTTTTCCATCCAGTACTTCCTTCAAGACAGGATTTCTTCTTATTACTTTTTAGCTGTCAGCAGATTTTTAGCTGGTAGCAGCACAGCAATAGGAGATAGAAGGTGAACATATAGCATTGAAGCTGAACAGCTCCACCATGACAGCAAGGTCACACTGTCCCTGTGACGTATTTACACGTTTCATTCTGCCGTGTATATTTTGACTCAATCTACAAGATTGCTTTCCAGAAATATGTTAGAAAGAGAAAAAAAAAACATGTATATAATAAAATGGGGAGTGTATTCATCTCTGTGAACGATTTTCGTCTTATTTCAGCCAGAAATACAGGCGCTCTTCATAGAAGGGGATCTCTCTGTAGAAAAAAAGAACATGTTTTGTGCGCTCTACTTGGAAAAAAAAAATACTCTGGTGGAGATGGACTCTAATGAAGGAGAGGAGAAAGGAGCGCGTGAAAGAAGAAAGGAATATGTGTATGAAGTGAAGGCCCAGCAGGGACTGATTAAACAGGAAACCTGCAGTTGTTAGGAAGAGACAATGTGTGGGGTTAATTAGAAAGGAGAGTGGAAGCCAGCCAGTCCTTTCTGAAGCTCAGTTTTGTTCTTTTTCCTGGTACAGCTGTCCCATTTCTTGTAGCTTTACTCTTTTGACTAAACCTTCCCCACTTCCATATTAAGGTACAGTAAATACCTACATCCCCTATGCAGGTTTTCTTATATCCTATTGAAGACATTGCTACGTTTGAAACTGTTTGGTATTTGTGTTGAATTCACATTCGAACCGTTTGCAGTGCATACTGTTGTGTGGACTGTGTTGAATGCAGGAAGACCCCTGGAGTTAAGGTATGGAGGGTAGGGGGTGCTGGCAGGGGAGCAGTAAACAGTCACTTTAATGAAATGATGAAGTGTTTATCTTTGAGGAAGCAATTTATAGAGCTTGATTTAAGGTCAGGGTGGCACGGTGACTCAGTGAGTAGCATCGTTGCCTCACACCTCCAGGGTTGGTGGGTTAAAATCTGTCTCTGTCATTGTAGAGTTTCCTCTTCCTGTGCACATGTGGATTTTCTTTAGCTTCTCTTATGCTCCATAGTGATGCTGATTAGGTAGATTGGCCAAGCCAAATTACCCTTAGTGTTTGTATGCACACACATGTGCCCTGGGCTGCCTGGGGACCCCTGAACAGGGCTGTGTTTGACTGGGTAAAGGATGGATGAGTTACAGTCACTGTGCACTGTGAGAATGGTACCCAGTCAGAAAGTAATTACAAAATCTAATTGAAACAAAAAGCTCATTCAATTACAATTGTTATGGGAAGAAAAAAAAATAGGTTTGCAGACTTGAGAAAAAATGTTACCCAATCAATGGGAGGAACCACAGCAATGGAGTGATGCTCAGAATTATACCTTTGAGGCTCTGTACACCATCCGTGGCCTCCTGCCTGTGAAATGGCTTGGCAAAGCTTCCACCTGTAGACAAATCACAGCTCCATCTCTCAGTTTTGAAGTTCAGAGTCTTGCAAAGGCAGTGTCCTGCCCTGTAGATGAGCCAGTTTTGGATATTGTTAAAAGCAGGATATGGGGGTGTCGTCATCTTCAAATATCATCCGATTTAAAAATGTTAACCTTGTGGTAAATAATGGCAAGGCTTCTAATGAATAAAATATTTCTTCCTCAATTAAATTGTGAAAAAAATAAATATATACATAAAATTTGGTTGTGAGCTTTAAGCTTGAGTGTGTGTCTTTCTGAACAGAACCTTTTAAAATACAGATACATTAAAACTGGTCACTAAAACATCATAGCAACACTGTAGAAGTGGCAGCTTGGATAAAAAAGAGAGAATAATAATGAAAAGAAACTCCAATAAACTAATGATGTGAAATGATAAACATGCAGGGTAATTCTCATTATCTACAAACTAGACTGAGACAATAAGCATTCCAATGGAATTATAAAATTAACACATAACGCTGAGTTTCACTTCTCAAGGCGAGGGGGAAAGAAAACAATTGAGCATGATGAAAAAAAAATGGTTTACATCGTTTCTTAGACTTACATGCACAATTTTTCCTGTTTTTTTTTTGATGTGGGTGGTGGGTCATATGATAAACGTTATAACTCTTTCTTCATGAGCAGGCTGTGTACTGAGTTACACAATGGGCCGACAATGTAAGAAAGAAAGAAAAAAAAAAAACGAATACCACAACACACCAGGAATGAGTCACACGATTTATCCATATATTTAGCAGCTTAGTGGGGGTTGCAGATGAGAAGCAAGACTTGCAAATTACAAATAGGCAAAATTTAGGGGGAATTATTATTATTTTGGGTTTATTTGTTTATTCAGTTAGCTGTTTTATTTATTTCTTTACTTCGTATTGCGCTGGCAGAAAAGCGTAGCGGCGCGTAGGCCAAAGTGAAATGTCACATATTTACATGTGCTGGCATTAACGACACCTAATGAAGCAGGGAAGGCTTCATTATCTTTCGGAGCAGACGGAGAAGGAGCTGTGGGCCTGTGAGCCTTGATTGGCAGAGTAATATTTTGCTCATCTGTAAAGAATGCAAAAGCAAAGGAAAAAAGCTTTCTCTGACAGCTCGGCCTTCCTGCTGTTAGTGGTTGATATTATTTTCACCATTTTAGTGATACAATAGAATGAAAATGAGTAAACCCCATTTTTGGCTAATGCGTTATACAGTGAGTGATAAACAGTGTTCAGCTGAGTTCAATATCAGATGACTGACGAGAAGGTAAATAGCATTGCGAATATATTTATGAAGTTATAGGTTATTATTTATTTACTTATTTATTCTGCCTGACTACAGCGCTGGATGTGTTTACTGGCTCAAGGGCACAAGGATGGCTTGAGAATAATTCAGTCTAAGTTACAAGAGCAATAAGGACATTTGGTTAAAACATCTCAAAAGTTCATAAGTGCTGTAGTGTTGATTCAGTAACCCATATTTTGGCAGGGGTAGTGTAGCGACCACTGTATGCGGCAGTGGGTCAGCTGCAGTGACAATGATGTCACCCCCAGGGCCGGGACAAGAGCTCGATTAACTTCCAGAGCTAGAGACATAAGTTTCAGTGGGCTAATACTCCTGTCTGGTGTGCTGTAAGGGCAACAATGACCCCAGTTCGAAACTGGCCGGCTCCCTTGGTGCTTTACTATATCAAGGGTGCAGCAGGAGTACCATAACACTATTTTGGCTGACACTGTCAGTGGTAAAATAGTCGTGTCATAATCCTAGGTGAATAAAGCAATGAAAGTGTATGTATCAGCTGCATAAACAGTTTCAAGGGTATGACATTGGTGGCTTTGTTAGAAGAACTTTGGCTAGAAAACTCTGGGTAAGGATACTTAACTAGCACACTCTCTACTCCCCACCTGCTTTCTGCAGTAGGTGTAGAATGGAGATGTATGCTTCACTTCTGTCCTCGACCCCATCATCAGCACAGGTCTGTTTCTTGTGGTGGAATATGAACGAGGTTTGGGAACAGACAAGCCCATGTCATGATGTGAATGCTGTGCACTGGGCAAATTGTCTGGCAGTCCAGACAAGGTTATGAAACAGGTAGTCAGCAGGACAGAAAAGGGCAGGTGAGGAAGGTTTCAGTACCTGGAATTTCTTGCTGATTGGCGCATCTTCAGATGACTTTGAGTACATAATAAAAGAGTTTTGCAGGTGATGTATAACTTTTTTGGTATTCTAAAAAATTTTAAAAAAAGATTTGAAATAGTAAATACTATTGAATTTTGGATGGTGGTAAAACAGTGTTTTGCTTATAATTAACACTGAGCTGTAAAAATTTTCTTCTGAACACTGATCAGTGACTAAATGTAGAGTGCACATATAATCGACAGGTCTACACTTTACATCGTCCAAGAGAGGAAGCTGAAGATTAAGACGCGGTGTGAAAGTGACATGAAAAGGAAGTTACTTCCTCTCTCTGTCTTACATATTTGAAATCAAAGCAATATCTGCTTTGTCATATTAGTACTCATGAAAATGTTATATAGCTGAACTCAGAAGTACTCTTTGCTGAGATAGGCATCAAATGCTTTATGACTGACCAATTTCAACAGTTCTGGATTATTAATATATGTTTCTAGTGGTAAGGGCAACCTTAATGTAACAGATGTTGTCCTATACAAAGTTATTAGTAATTATTACACTGGAAGTATTGTAATTCATAGCCCATAAAACTGTTAATTAACCAAATAGTTGACTATTCCTAATTAATTTTCTTATTGGCACTGCTATTTGAGCTGTACAAGCAAAGCAAATCAAACAGCTTTTAATATTGTGTACATGAAAACATTTTTAAGTTTAAGTAAAGTTTTTAAATGTATCACTCAATTAGAAAAAAAAATATTTTATGAATTCTGTATGTGGTTGGTAAGAACAAAGACCGACATAGAGAGTGAGTCTTCTGTGAGGATAAACTGATTAGACCATGAGTGGGTAGGACTGAGACTTACACTTTATTGCTTATCATAGACCTGGGACACGGGCAGGGGCTGAGCCTTTAGACCTGGTCCTGGAGGCTAGTGTTCTATGAACACTGCACCAAAGTGCACATCCTGAGGTGACATAGTCATTTCACTGTCTGAGCTAATAAGACGGTCTTTTTGGTGCCAATGATGACAAGATGCTGAAACACTAAAGAATGCACTGCAAGTGGTCAGAGGCCCCACGGCGTACAGGAAAACGGGGCTTGGCTGTCTTGTTTTTACCTTTGTGATCTGTCAGACACACTTTGGAGTTCGAGTTTGCATAAAGCAATTAATGACATGGACTCGTTATTTATTTCCTCAACACAAGCAACCACTCAATTTTAAAAGCCTGCAGGATTATGGCATTTCAGAAGCTGTCCCGGAAATTTTTCTAGGACGGACCAAACTGGAACCCAAGCACTTAAACTAACCATATATACTCGCTCAAAATCACAAAGCTTAACTGAGTTTTTTAATAGCTGCTCTTTCCGCATAATCCGCGACGACCTTGGCACTCCTATGAGCGGGTGGGCATGAGCCATGCTGTCCTGCTGTCATCCTGTGTAAAAGTCATCTTCATTAGGAGAAACTGCAGCAGCTGGGAGTCCTGCACTGTGGTCTGCAGGAACACACAGATCCATGGAGAGTCTTCCTTACTCTTAACAGCACTTGCTGGTGCTTTTCTCTGCAGGGGTGCTTCTTTTCAATGATGCCCCCAGACCAAATCAGCCTCCTGCCAACCACCAACGGGCAATCAAGGCAGGCCTGTCTGCTTGGAGCAGCACCCCAAACCCAGCCGGGAGATCTCAAAAGTCTCTCGGTCTGATGGATATTTATTTTTCTTTTTAACTGTAGGTTGATTTGACCCCGAGTCGGTGCAATCTTTAGTTGTATTGATTTTTGTTCAAGTTTAAAAATACTATTTTAAAATCACATCAGCAGCAGTTAGATGTGATGGCTGGTCACAAGTGACTTGAGCCCCTTTGTTTTTTACTTAGGTGGGGCAGGCTGGGATTCATTGAGGGGACAGAAGCCAGTTAAAAGTGTTGATCTACTGCAGATTGGAGGTCGAGTACAATGGAAACGGACAGCAAAAGAGGGTTATTTTGAGCGATTTACTCCTTAAACTATTGTTAGAGCTTTTGTTATTTCTGTGGCTTGCTTTTTGTATGCCTTTGGGTCATCATCAGGCTCATAGAAACAGCAAAGTAAGTAGTAGTAAATTGATTAGATTAAGGCAATAAGGTCCATGATGCTTTGGTATGTTGCTCATACAGACACACAGCTGGAACACCAAACTGACCAATCACCACTAAGGACTAGAACTATCTGTATAATAGAATGCTTTTATTTTATGCCGCCTGTCCACCATTGACATGGTTTCCCTCAAACTCAGCTGAGGTACAGATTTCGTGTTACACCTGCATTTCTCCTCTGTGTGGGAGTCTCCCCCCATATTCAAAAGATGCACTATGTTGCTCCCCCACTATCTCCAGTGGCTCTGCTCACAGCCAGACTCTGCCCTACCAAAGCAGTGGGCTGATTGATCTCTGGAATCCAGCTGTTTGTAGGCTTGTCTGAACATCTTCTTTTGTTGTCAGAGGCACACTGGCTCGAGTTTGCGCCTGAGAGCTGCAGCCTTATGTGTGGAGTGTCTCACGTTTGCACGTGGTGAATTCTTGACCTCTAGTAAAGACGTGACCAGTGGCTGAGAAAATGAGAAAAAAAAAAAATTGAATAGCTGGAAAGCCTTAAAGCAGTGGGATAAAAATTAATTTGATGCTTAATTAGCGCCCTGGTCTCATAGTGCAAATGTAACGTGTTTTCATTTTTGGATTTCTCACTTTGTATTACATGTAACTAAATATTTAACTGAATTCCTAATGACTGATTGCATTGGTCCCCCTACTTGACACATTAGCAGGCAAAATGTTTTGAAATAACAGTGGCCCTCCAGAATGCCCAAAGAGCCCTGCCAGTGATATCAGGAACCAACTATGCAGACCTCTTGCCATATGCTCAAGAGCAACCAGCCTTAGAAACACCTTCACAAAGCATGGAAATAAATACCCTCGTAGTTGCACTTGTGTTTACCGCAGGGAATGAGCACATGTACGCAACGCGTCAGTAGTACAGTCAGATGATGTTTCGCAAACCAGTGGGGACCCATTCAAATGGCATGGCACTGCATCTTGTTTACAGGCTCTGTCAAAAGATGTGGCAATTACAACTTTGGGAGGGACACCTGTATGATTTTGTTCTGCACTAAGATAATGTAGGTTGGCTCTGTCTTTGTGACTGCATAACAACCCTGCCAATGTTAATCCAGCAGCAGTGCAGGAATACTCTGCAGGGTGGCTTAGTTGTATGTAGCAGCACTTGGGAAGGCTGGAGATACGTCCTGCCTAGCAGTACAGCTCCTAGCGGTTTGCCGGCACGAGGGGGAAATTTTCTTGGCACTGCATGGCAGGCAGACAGGCAAGCACGCACACGCCTGCATGCTGCAAACACGTATGTTTTTCAGGAAATCTGTATTCACTCCCTTGCTTTTAACTTAATGAGAGGACAGCATTATCTTATCACATCATTTTACCAACTCCTGAAATGGCACATGCAAAAAAGTAAAGTACGAAAACACATTTTTGGAACATTTCATAATTTTCACGTTTTGGAGTGTATAAATAAATTGTAAATAAATGCTAGTGTATTCCACATGATGCATGCATATTATAAGTAAATATGGAATATTTCATGAAATTTGAACCATTGAGACAGATTTTAATGCACTTTTCTGTTATGTATGGTGGGGCAGCTCTACCATTTAATAGCTGCATATGTCACATCAGATGCTCTACTTTCTATGTCTTTTGTTTTAGCATCTTTGTACAATTTTGCTGAAATAATGGATTCTAAAGGCCGATAATTGCCTTCAGGTACCAACGGATGACGTATAGCAGACTTAAAAAGATTAATTTTATGTAAACGTTACCTATTTTTAATTTATCATATTTCTAATAGTCATGTTTCTTTCTGATTGTGTGTTGTTCGTGGAGCATCAATGGTTGAATCTAGGTGGAAATGTTGCTGAAGATCCCTGCTCTTGCTTATACTCTGTGTGTTTGCCTGCCAGACAGTTAACATTTCAGTACTTGTGAGCTTACTTACATCACAGCACAGCGACTGGCTAGCTTGTGTCTTTGCGAGACTGTATGAGCCATTTCCAACAGAAGTCAGTTAAGCATTTGGTTTTGTTTGATTGCAAGTCATACCAAATTGGGAGAATGATGAGGTGCTTTTCAATATTAGAGGACAAAATACAGGGCGACATGGAAGAGCCAAGGAGAAAAACAAAAAGGTGTTTTGGGTCAGCAGAAATGTAGGTGTTCCATACAGAAGAACAATGCTGAGGGAAAAAAAACATATAAATACACATACATTTAATAAAGGTTAGACACAGATATTTCACAATATATACATACATACAGTACAAGCATTATCAAGCATTGCATGTAACTTGATCAATGGAAAAGAAACTTGTTAACATTTATGTTAACATTTATGCTCCAACAAGTCTGCTTGTTTGTATTGAACCTCACTATTTATCAGCACATTTTTACTTTGTTACTGGACAGTCAAGAAAGTGATAATATTAATTAATAGTAGAAAATTAAATAATATTTTAGTAACACATTTCCTTTCATTTCAGGTATTCCTTGACTATTGGTTTCAACACGATCTATAAAAGTAACTCTGGAAATGCACTTAGTTTAATGTGATTTGAATTGCGTGATTCATTCAATCAACAGCTCAATCAGGACTAATTAATTAAAAAGGTCAGCTCAATACACTGCTGGGACGAGCGGTGGGTAACATGTCTATCATGTGGTGCAAATAAAAATGTATTGGTAGCAAACAGCATGTTATTTCCACATTCCACCATTATATGTACAGATGTGTTTGTGTGTGTGTGTATATATATAAATATATATATATATATATATATATAAAATATATATAATATATTTTTAATATTTAATATATAAAAAATTATATATATTAAAAAAAAAAAATTGT